>JAQFZG010000154.1:0-45677 GCA_034695465.1 Entomobrya nicoleti
CACATGATTGCATCTTGTGCAAGCCTGGCAACTACAAGTGTAGACGGTATTAAGGCATAAAATAGTTTCACTCACGTGAACAAGAGTAATATTGTTTCAGTTCACCTTTACAAACATTTTAATACGGAATTACAGAAATATCAAACTAAGCAACTTTCCAATTACCTTGCCTTTTAAGATGAGCATATATACGGAAATGGGAATACATACTTAAAAACCTGTATGTATGTAGATAACTATAGCCCAAAATACACAGAACGGGCAAAAGGCTCATTGTAGCTTTAGTACGGCAATTGAGTGACCTAAATGACCCATCTTTATTGCATTGACTCGTCAACTGAATCCGTTGGGCAATCAGGTTGCCATATTATACCTTTTTATAGGCCTATACGACGAATAGTTGGAATAGTTCGTCTACACCGTCACCCAAGTAGACAACCATGAACATCGATGGTGTGGGAATGTAGTGATCGGCTTGATCGGTATTGCTATTGCCACTGTTAGAAAACTACAATATATATTGTCAAAGTATACGCAAGTTTTTAGTATAGCTAGGTTTGCTCTCGTATAACCTTATTAACTGTTAAACCTTATAACTTCTTTACTAAAATTCCAAGTTATTTCACTCGGGTTCCTTTCTCACCAAAAACCTTTCATTGCGACATTCATTTTTTTGTACAAGAAGGTACACGTAAAAAATACCTGACATGTTTGCATATTACATATATTATTATAGGTAGAGTCAATGTGAAGTAGGAGTTCACATGACATGAACGTCACATAAATACAAAAACTGTTAGTTAGTTGCTATTGCTACTAATACTAATACTACATCGTTCTGGTGGTCTGGTTTTGTACGATGTTTGGCTGCTAAATTCGACCCTCTTCATCTTCTAGTAGTGCTACTACATAAACTATGCATTGTACAATAGACGGAGTGGAGTCAGAAGAAGAGTCACGTCAGTCCAAGGTTTCCCCACTTCTTGTCTCTTTCCATTTATTTTCTTCCTAGTCTTCATCGTGACCGACCACCAGCCTTACCAGAATATGAAACAGTCCTGTGGCACGCAGTACTACAAGGCTCGGTTTAACTTACCCTATATTCTAGACATAAGTATGTTCGGCTTTTTGTTATGGTTAAACTGCAAACATGCATAAAAATCTACATGGAATGTATAAATAGGTAATATAGTATGAAATGGAATCAATTCAGAACGTAATATGTACGTGCTCACCGCGATGCTCTTTTATGCACGTGTTCTTTTTCTTCTTTTCTTTCTTCATGACTACTGAAACAGATGGTCGAAAAAAGAGAAACCAATTAAAGAACTAACCAAACGTATGAATTTTTCATTAGATAACAGGCTGAGCTTGTAAAAACGACTTTCCCCCAAGCAAAAATGGGAATCTAACTCAAGTCAGGTCAATGTCAAACTATCACTCTTTTGTAGTTCTCTTATTGTTAATGTTTTTGCAATGTTTCGTAATGTGGTGGGTGCATGCATAAATCACTATAAGCTCGAGTTTGTCCGTCTGACAAAACTCATTTAATGTGAACACGGACATTTCACAAGAAACCATCCTATGAATAAATCATAAATTTGGCTATTTTTAAAACTGCTGGTTAAGTATATATCTAACTCCAGACGTTACCAGTTACTAAAAAAATATATATACGATCAAGCAGCTGGAATGAGAATGGACACAAATTTTAAATTAAGTTACATAGTCTTATTCTATCCATCCGTCTAAAGTCAACTACGCGAAGCACATCTTACTGCTGCGGTCCATGGTCAACATATTGCATATGTATCTCTAGCCAGTTTTTGATCTTTTGATTGTAAATGTCTTTTTTTCAGATGCACATCTTTTCTTTTCGACCAACTTATACCTTTACCTTTGAAAAGAGTAAAAGATGAAGTAGAAAATTACGCTTTGCAACCATTATTTACTTTTTTTAAATCTCATATTTTTGCAGAGTACATTTATACGTAAATAGTTTGACCTGTTTTGTCAGTTTACACAGGACCCACGAAAAATGATAAAGTTTTCCTGCTTTGCGTCCCAATTTCCTCTCATCCGTCCGCTCAATTCTTCATACTTTGCACAAGTATATAGTATTCCTGTTCATATAAGCTAGCAAAACTATCATGATGCTCCTTCTCCTAACAGCCAACCAGTCACTCTCTGACTTTGACTTCATAATCATAAATGCACAAGCTGGTTTTGGTTCACATACAAATGTGGACGCGACGGTTGACAGCAGCAGGGCAACCGAAAAGGAGAAATGAAGGAAAGTTATTGAACAGGAGAAACGTGCAAATGCTATGCCGTCGTTTGCTGTGTACTGTGATAATACCCAAAGAAAAATAATATATCATACAGGAATAGGTATCGAGAATTTAATGCTAACACTTGTATGCATATAGATATACATAGAGATTCAATGATGTTTAGCTTACTTCTGTCCATTTTCTCTATTACTTTCACCGGGAGGGAAATTTACGCTTTACTACTACCAAGGTGAACACCACCATAACCATATGTATTGGGTAGTTGTTCCTACATGTTACTTTCTGTTACTCTGTAAAATTTCGTTCCCGTACCGTACCCTTCCTTACATTTAATATATTTGGGTTCATTTGTAGAGATGCAGAGAACAAAGTTTGTGTTTGCCTTCTTTCCTTGTCCAAATCTACTACCTTCACTTTCACCAATTGATTTGATGATACAAAGTCAAAGAGTGCTCCACATAATTCAAGTGCTAGCTAACATTCCGATTTGTGAGGACAGCCTTTTGCCTCCTTTAAAATCATGATTCGGGTCTGGGCCTCTACGTAAGCAAGGAATCTAAAGAGAAAGGATACAAGTATATTATATCTCATCTGTATTTTCCCGTTTCTTTATCATCCCCTCAAAACAGATGCAGCGATAAACAGAAAGCGTGTCACTGATTTTTAATTAATAAAAGCATGAATATGTCCATAGCAAGCATGCATTTATGTATGTATATTTATATTTACTTCAAAGATATTGATATCAATGTAGAAAACCAGGTAAATTTTTTCAACCTATAGGAAGGAAGAACAGAAATCTCTGATTGAAATCAGGTGGTGTCTGCACGTGTAAAACGTTTTCTACAAACCACATTTTTGGGATACCCTTGAAAAAGTATGGTACTCGCCAATCAGTCATACGATTGAAACGGTAAACCAGTTATTGATTTGCATCACATTCCAGAAAATCGCAAAAGAAAACAATACCAATGCATGTACACCAGGTAAACGAAATAAGAAATCACACCGGAACGACTTTACTGGACAATTTTTTTAGAGAGAAAAACTAAAAGTACTTGCTGAAAGAAAACGTGAAACCTCATGCAGTGAACAACACACAGGGCCCGATTTCTCATTTTCCTCTCACCAGATACTTTCTTCAAAATTTTCTCTCACGTTTCTCTCAAGTATTGTGCTTATAAGTTTGCCTGTGTTGTTGTTAAGAACCTACGTATATTTCATATTGCATCCATTTTACCATTATTTTTAAGAGCCAGGGAATTGAAACATCCGCGTGTCTTATATATCCTTATACACAATTTTTCTTGCTTTCTCATCCTAACTCTAGTTTTCAACTCTTTGTTGGACATATATATGTGTAATATGTACTTACACATCATCATATAAGGTTTTTATTCTATACTTTTGGAGTTTTATCGCTTTGTAAAGTAAACATACAATATACATACATAAAGATAAGACATGACACTCTACGTTGTGTTTCTTTTTTTAAATTGTTTATCATAACGATGAACTTTCATATAAATATATATATTCCTTCCAGCAGCCTCATGTATTACTTTTTTGAAGTTGTGTGCGTGCTACTGAATAGTGTTACATATTTCTCTTCTTCACTCCTCTCTCTAGTATTTATATTTACTTGATCAGAGGCTGAAGGCAGGTAGGTATGTACACAACTTTGGCTGCTTGTAAAACGTTATGAGCTGTTTTCCATTATTACAAAGCATAAAAGGGGAAACGTGAAGGGGGTTCTGAGAAAAGCAACCTGTAATCCGTACCACCACCGTAGAAGCACCAGAAACACACACATACGTACTTCTTCGCACACTTCTTTTGTAGTAAATAGTAGTGGTGGTGGTGAAAAAAAGAAAGAAAAAAAACTCGAATTTCGTTACCTTTTGCTTTCACTCACTCACTTACTCCTCAGCAGCAAAGGACGGCTCTGGTATAGCATTACCAACTAACAATACAATAAGTGGAGGACTTAAACCACACTACTTCTCTCTACTACGACTACTACAACAACTTACTACTACCACTACTTGTAGCTAATGCCTGTTGGGAATTCCAATGTGTTGGGTATTCAACTTACAAGAGAGAGAGAGAAAAGTAAAACAGTTAGAGAAGAAGGAGTAAAATAAGACAAAAAGAAAGTGGCAGTGTTTTGTTGAAATAGTAAACGAAACTTGAAAATGGTTCTTATGGTTTAGTATGTATAGGAGATGCGACTTTCACCTCAGGGATTCTTTTTTCTTTCCTTTTTTTCTTTCGTTCCTTCATTTGGTCATGGACTAATGTACATTTGTATCAATGTCTGTACCTACGGCTGTCTCACCACCGGCTAGTGAACATACAAAAGATTATCTTTATAACAAGAAGTAAGTACATAGTATTAGTAACGGAATATTAGATAGCAAAAGCATAGCCAAAGTGTAATATGAGTTAATACTGCCTATTATATATGTACACACATTAAATTGTATGCTTTAAGTGTTTCGTATGTTGTTCCTCATGTTAAGGCCATGTATGATCACAAGAAAGATAAACCGTGTGTAAAATACTTATGTAAAAACTATCTCTTCTACTCAGCTTCAAGTCAGAGATACGAATTTCCACCAGAAGTACTCAGATGAGACAGAAAGAAAATGGAAAAATGAAACAGACGAGAAGTAAGAGAGGAAAAGAAAGAAAGTAAAAGAAATTGTGCGTTTAATGTCAGATTTTTTGTCCCTCTAGGTTAATGTAACCTTGAACTGGTGAGGCTGCTTAGTTAGTTTACTGGTTTCCCTTTTATACTCGATGCACAACACACACAGTTAGTATAAACTACCTAATTCGCAAAAAAAATTGTGCAAAAACCACTTATTTTAGTTACGTTCCATTTAGTACAGAGACTAGAAAGAGAGGCAGTGTGACAAGATTAGTGGCCATTAATTTCATGTGTTCCAAAAGCACACTCAAATTTAAATATATGCAAACGATTTTTATCTGAAAGGCATGTTAAATGCCAAACTGTATTTCTCCAATACATTTGTACGTGAACAATCTGAAGATTTTTTTTGCAATGTTCATTATTCTACTAATGGACTAATTTTAAATATTGATGAAGATTACACAACCATCTTTGGTTTGAATCGCTTCAGAATGTAAGTATAAAGCTAGGGTGGATGGTAAGAACAATCTTTTCATTTTATCATAATCCCTTTTAGGTTTTGGTTCTGTGATCCATATTGTAAATTTAAGTAGTTAATATGTTTTGATTATAAGCAGGATTCTACGTGTCCCACACAGTATAAGACGAAAAAGCAATAATACATTATGACAGTAAAAGTAATAGTAAAAGTAGTTATAAGGTTTTATAGACGTTGGAAGCAAAAAGTTACGGATTGAATGGGAAAAACGTCGGTGCAGCATATGATGAAGCCTATCCGCTGTGTTCAAACGTGCGACTTTAATCATGTTTCATGATGCGTGTTATTATGGTCATGCATACTATCTACCTACCTAGCCTACACGAAAACTCATATCATGTACCTTTCATATATATCTAAGCTTTCTTCATTTTCTTTCTTTTTCCTGTGATATAACACAAATGGGGTCATATGTTCACATATACTATTATTATTACTATCAAGGCAGCTAACTTGGATGGGAGAAGTTTGTATAGCCCCAGGCGCACTTATCTGAAGATATGTTGATAAGTTGTCTAGTGTTTACATGTATCTTCAGAATTTCATAAGGAATCATCATCATTAACGAGCGCTACGGCTACAGTTTTTATATCAATGAGAAGTTAGTCTGCTAACCGGTCTTTTCACGAAACAGCTTATATGTTTTCCGCCAGCGTGTCAAAACTGAACAAAATATCAATTTCACAATAATAAAATTTTACATTCAAAGATACAACAAAAAAGGACTCAAAATTAGCCGAAGGTCCTTTTTTTAGTGTTACATTATTAGCATAATTTTCAATACAATAATCATAATCCATCCATACAATGTCAAGCCTTTTTACAGTTATTGTTTTACACTACTACTCAGAAGCTATAAGAGTTGAAGGTTGCTGGCAGCCAATTTCTCTATCACATTCTATTCTCACTATACTACACAAATATATACTGTCATTATGCTACTACTGTTTGTTGTTGTTCTGCCTCGTCACTGGTTTTGACTCAATCGAGACGAGACGTATATTTTTATTCCCACCACGACTTGGGAAACGTGCTCTTCACCAAACTTGCTTGTTTTCTTTCTCCTACATGAAAAAATAGGTAAACCGTATAACTTTACGTGTAGTACCTTACTACCTACTATATCCGCGTTTTGTAGTAAAACTTCCCAAGACAAGCCAAACACTCACCTTCACAAGACTCTTCTATATATCCTCAGCAGTTAGACGGAAGGAAAGCAGAAAAAATGCTGAGCTTACAAGTTTACATTAACAAGTCTCGAGGTTGTACCTTTTCTATAACCAATTAAGCCGAACAATTAGATAGCTTTGATCAGCTACTCCTTTAAAACAATACTAACCCTCTAAAGAGAGTATACATGGTATCATTATTTTACACCTGAACACATCAGATGCGGAGAACTATCCAGCAACATAAGCAAAATCCAAAAGCATTACTTCATAACTTTAACAAAACATTTATCCAGCATCAATGTATTGATGATGTGTATGAATTCACTTAGGACATGTCCGTCCTTCCGTCCGTTTTTCAAATGGCAACATGGGTTGGTACACTAGTACTAGTACCCTTTGTCAAGTAATGTATGTGTAGCAAGCTTGACCTCGATCCGTTGACCTATGTGGATTCCAGGGGTCGCCAAAATTTCAATGCATTTAAAAATATTTATAATGTAAGATTATTTTGGGCTATTGTTGCACTGCAAAATTTTAGTGAGCATATATGTTACAAAATAATTTTTATGGTGTTTGAAATTCAGATAATCCTTATTAAATTATTTCGTAATTGTGTGTAATAGCGTTCAAAGTTTGAAATCTCCACATTGATACTTATTTATAACAGTTAAATGTTCTGATTTGCCATTATCATGAACTTTTTCTATTGTATGTTCTCATATTTCACAATTATTACATGTTTGTGCGATGCGGTTTTGTTAAGATAACGAAAATCAGGCCTTATTGCCAGCTTCAATGTTTGCTTGTTAGTGATTATGTTCTGCTCAAATAGCATGAAGCAGGAACTCAGCATACAATATTAGATTAATACTACTTCTGAACTTTCTCTTGCACGATTGGTAGTCTAAAGGTATAGTTGCGGCATATCCAATCATAACTTAACAAACTGGCTATAGCATTTCAACAAGAGAGTATGTGTAATTATTTAAAACCTTGTTTTTGTAGAGAAAGTAGAATCTTTACATAAGATTGAAGGTTGCTTATCTAATAGCTTTTGTTTCAAGTTTACCTCGCAACTAGATGAAACCTGTGAACATAATTACATACTTTTGAAGCTGCTCATTTTTCGTCAAATCAAAAATGTTTGTAAGGTATGGATTTATATATCATTACGCATAAAAGTATGGCCTATATTTCAGCTTAATAACAATACATATCTGTTTCCCATGTTTTTCGAGAATCGAGTATTAAAAAACTGCCGTAACCTGTTCGGGAATTCGTTTATTTACTCCATAAAAAATTATGCCGTTCAGTGTTTCATTACTTTGTTTGTACCTTTTTTGAGATTATTATATTATAAATTCTCTCTTGTATACAAGATTCAACGTACATTATGCACGTTTCGAATCCTACGCCGTAGTTTATTAGTTCCGAGATGTTAGATCGTCTTCACAAGAACTTTAGTTAGAGTAAGGGTAAACGCATTGCGCTATTACCTAGTAATAACTCAGCGAGTAAAGTGCACGCTGTGGTTAGTGGTGAAAATAGCACATTGTTAGTAAAACATATTAAAATAATACATAATATAACATACCTAACGTAACTCCGTATCATTACATAAATAATCCACTTCAGTAAGATGAGAGGGAAAGAGTCATTTTAACTCAAAGGATTCTTCTCCCTTGATTTTTTTTCTTGGAACTACAATAAGTTGTGGAAGAAGAAGCACTGAGTGCAATTCCAAATATAAGTAAAAAAGATTTTTTTTCATCGTACAGTGCCCACAGTGGAAAAGGAAACAAACAACAGCGGAAATCAAATCTCATATTTTCCTCTTGAATATACATACATAGGTAAATAATATCCTTCACCCCTCTTGCAGTTGCCACACTCATGTCTACTCCTTTACAGATGGCATCGGTACTAGGTTTACGGTTGCTGTAAGTTGATTGCAACTAAGAGATTGAGAAAAAAGGTTTTGCTAGAAATGTCGTATTCAAAACAGCGACTTATTTCGACTGCCAAGCCAATACAGTCCGTTCTTCTCAAATGTGTATGCATGCAAAAGTAAAGCTCCGTCTTTGTACTGAAAAACCTTGCCCTCCAAGGTCAGAGAATTTCCATTTAAACAAGTCAATCAGTCAGTTGGGTGTCAATAGGTTGAGGCAAAAAAACTTAATTGCAAATTGACCGCACATTTAAGATTTGATAAGGCGACACCTGAGAGCATTGGACATAGTAGTTCTAAATTTGTTATATGTATCATTCGAATACCCTATTTTTCGAAACTATACAATACAACATTTATGTTCACAGTTTGGAAGGAGACCCTTCCGAAAGTAGTGATTTAATACTAATTAAAATTCTATAAACTAAAGATAAATTATAGTATTTTTGCGTCAATTTTCTCTTACTATTTACATGCATACACAAGGTACACAAATTATAGGAGGATTAGCTTTAAAAAATGATATTTCAACTACTGATAGTTCTCCTCTTGTTGTTGTACGATGCCTTAAAGGTTTCCCCGTTCTTTTGGATGTGAGACCGAAAATAATAAGCACATTCTAATTTCCCCTTTTTCCTTTTTTCCTTATTATCAAGCAAAAGAGTTTTGAGATTTGGTTTCCTGTTTGCCATCATGTGTATTATACGACTTTCTCTAGAGCTACTTGATTTAAACAGGCTGTTTGTCCGACCGCATAGCTGTTTTATTTAAAATACTTTTCGAAATCGATTGGAATCCCAACCATTTCCACTGAAAATCTTGAATTGTGGTCTTCAAAAATCGTTATGATCTCAATTTCTTAATTCGAAAAATGGGGCAATGTGAGAGTATACAATCAGATGGGAATGTGAACGTCGAGAGCTCCATATATTTTTAAAGCTTTCAACGCATTACTTCCATCTTGCGTTACTAAAATTTCTGGCTAGTTTAATGTCTGTGCGTTGTTCTTATATTATTACTGGTCCTAACCATATGCGTGCAGGCAGTCTAGCATCCTCGACTTTTATTGTTCCCACTACTTCAGCTAGACATTGTTACCTCATATATTCCTTCAATATGCAATAATTACAGACTATGATTCATATATCATAAAGTAATGAATATATATACCACCAGCCTCTATGCTAAATCTTCGTATTTTGTACAGAGCCCTTCTCTTTGTTGTAAGTGGAACGCTTTATTCATGAATTTTGTTTGTGGATCTGTACAACGCCACATGGTGTAGCATTTATAACGGAAAATGAAGCCAAAAAGTAATTTGGCTAAGTATATATAATAAATGCTTTCTTTTATAATATGTCCATCGTATTACTTACAATATGCATTTCCTTTAGAATGAGAAACATACATAATCACTAAACTCCAGTACGGTCTGATGAGAAGACAAAATACAAACTCTTTTACCGCTACCGCAGCAAAGAATCATTATGGGTTTTTTTCTTGGTTAAAATGAAAAGCAAATACTAGCTCAAAAAATCGTCTCAGTTTAATAAACCAAATCTCCAGCTTTAGTTGACAGTGTAGTGTCTCTCGGGGAATAGCATGCAGAGAAGAAAATCGGGTCGTTGATATATTTATGTATTTTTTTTATCTTAATTACTAAAACATAATGGTTAGACCAGCATCTAGATTCTAGATACAGCAGATGCATCTGTTGTAATTCAACCAAATGTAATGATTTGGGCATCGTTTTCAGTTTTAATTTCTCGGTTTTAATTGCCAAACAATTAAAAGTTCTTGATCCGCAAGTTGCAATTTATTCAAAACCAAATGTAAAAAAATCATCAGATGTAAGATGACTCTTAAGTAAAACAATAGACAATTCCTCTCCATTTTAACATCAATTAAATGAATTAGATACACTAAAGGAAGCAAACAACAATTTGCTGAAAACGTTAGCATACAGCGTAGTTCCGTAAGGTAAATTTCTCCCATTTCAAAGTTTAAACTTACTGACCAGATTTCGTCCTTGAAAAGTCTGTACTATACTATTGATCAGGATTGACAAGGCCGTTTATGATCAGATACCTTGACCATTGATTGTATAAATGTGTTTATGTTTATATCAAATATTGGTTCTATATACTGTAATTGTAACCTAGCCAGTGCAGTCTCTGAAATGTCGGCAATGTTTTTATGTCTTTTGATCGGCGTTTTATGATTTCCCGTTGATCTCTTGGTTTAGACTAACTGACAATAACATATATGTATAAGAGATAAGAATTTCAACATTCTTACTTATAAGATGCTCAAATGTTTTATCAGACTAAAAATGTATTGCAAAGAAACCGCTCCACTCGCAGAACTCGTCTAACTTTGAATGGTATTGTACTAAAATCAAACAAGGCAACAGAAATGATGTACACGAAAATGACAACCACAATAGATACAACTGCATACTTTGTTCGAAATGATTATGATGAAAATAATATCTAGCAACATTTTTTTCTATACATTCCCATGCTTTCTTCCAACGCATATATAGACACAAGATACGACCCTTTTCTCTTTTGGGAATAACATAGAAAACAACATGATTGATGGAATGATGTAAAGAGATTGCATAGTATCATCTCTCCCTATCGTTCATATTCCCCCCACCACTTTCTGGAGATTATCCTGTAAAGAAATTGACGCTCCCGTTTTTTTTTCGTTGAAGGAATGCGAGAAAATATTATACAAATGAACGTTTTTTTTGTAAATGATATGAAATGAAGAGAAAAATGTAGTACACTTTGCATACTCGCGCGGTTGTGGGACGGGACAGGTGTATATAGCATAACAACCAAAAAAGGTATAAATCTAGTTTACCACAAGAAATCCTTGTCGTCAGAAGGAATGATGGATCCGTGGTTAAGTTCAAATTTTAATCTATTTTTCCTTTGCTACCAATGTTTTTGTGATTTTCTCTTTTGTATATAGCCAGTCATTCAGTAAAAGCAAAAGGAAGTACGGTACGTTGTGTTGTGGTATTGTTTTGCTTATTCATAAACACACAGTGGAAATTCCGCAATGTATCACAATTTTTCAGGTGTTCAAATTTTGCCATTATGTAAATATGTATGCTCACTTTTATCTATTACCTTTGTTTATGTACCTTTGTGTTGTAAATACAATGTGTGAAAATTCCATAAAATATAAACATCCTTGGAAAATCCCGTGTTCCCTTTTGTAATCCTGCTCAACTCTATCAGTCTTTTCTCTCTCTTCCTCACTCACAGACAATAGTAGCGACGTATCTTGCACTTACTACCATGTTTATCCAGGCTTACGCCATACAACCAGGTTTGGGTTACAAACAAGTACATGTCAGTATTACTAGGTTAATACAAAGTTTACTAGACACCTCGGTGTCGGTGTGGCTTGATAACTTGCCCTAGATATCGGTGTCTTTTTTGCGAGTAATTAGCGCAAAATGGCCTATGATTAAATCATGCTTACTCTACCATGAATCCAGTGATTGTATATTATATGTATGTGTGGTTTGGTTGCAAGTTAGTTGATTGTAGCTGTTGCAAATATATTTTTTTTAGACTCGAGAATGCCATAACTGAACCAAATGTATAATCTTTCAGCTGTACAGTTTTCAGCTAGTTTTGCTCAAGTTATGACACATACTGTTCGTGTCTTCTAGTCTCTAGATAAATATATGTGCTACATTTTCATTCAGGGTGAAATGAATAATGGCAGTGTCGAGATTCATGAAACTGGGAATTCCGACAAAAATATCTATATTAACATGATATGTGCTTTCTCCAAAGACGTACGTGTGTCTCACTCACACACAACAGTACTATAAAGCCCGAGTCACAGCTAATGGGTATCAAGATAAGTAGACCAAGTTAACTAACAATTGAAAGTTGAAGTTGCACATCTAGAACAATGATTCAATATAACAATAACGAGTTGAAAAGGAGGAAACAGTTGTTGTCGTATTGTTGTATTGTTGTCGAAGTGAAAATTGATATTTTGCTCACGTCTTGTTCACAGTAACGAATTACGTGATGCGCTATAAAATGTTCAAACAACTGTCTTTTCAGTTCTATTTCCTTGCACGGTGTACTATCTCATTTTGAGATTTTCGCTGAAAATGTACTCCCAATCAGTTTTGAAAGAAAAACAAAAAGCCAAATGACATTGATCCAGTGAAAAGGATAGTTTACGATGTAGTATTACATGGCGCATTATCAAGCTAATGTGTCTAGTATATACTTTGCTAGCAATAGCCCACATGAATATATTATTGCATTATACCATAACTTATCACCTGCTGTCACTCTCCTCTCAAGTATGCATGATTTTAACAAACGTGAACATAGCTGGAAATTGAATTTTTTGTGCTACCCAATTACCCAGTTTTGTATGTTATTCCATGTATAAAGCTATGTTGTGAGAAAACATCCTATACTATGGTATGGTCTATATGTTATGTATATTCGTGAATGACAAACTACATATTTGGTTTTATTACACAATGAAAGCAGTTGCAGCAATTTTATTATATACTGTATATATACCAATTGTATGCAACAGAAATAACTAACTACATAAAGTACTGTTTCCATTTCGTATTGTCAAGTCTAACTAACCCATATGTACATTGGGTAAAACTCGTATATTATGCAAATAACTGACATGTCAAGGAAAAGACAAATATTCTAGATTCTAGGCCCAAACTGATCGAGAGTGTCAAGTGGAATGCATGCAAATGTATGTTACTTGCTCTCGACCAATATTCAACATGCATGAACAGAAAATTGCTATATAAAATTGGTTTTCTTACCTTTTCTGTCTTCTAATATGATGAGGACGACGATACGAGATCTCAGTGTCAAGTTTCAAGTATCATCGATTTCAAAAAGAGCAAATTATGTTTGTATATTACAAACGTGGAATAAGTATTTTGCCAAAAAAACGTCACCAATGTTTCTCCTTAGTATTTCTTTCACAGTCTTGTTAAGCAGGCAAAATACGATGTCTAAAAAGATAAAGGGTAGTCCACGCAAACGTTGTATTTTCTCTCGTTTTCTGTCCACTAGTGAAACAAGTTGTTTGGAACAAAGGTGTTATAGAGGAACGGCACCACCGCCATCAACCAACTGCTTTCACCACTGAGTTCTTCAAGGCAAATGCTGCACAGTGGAGTTGAGTCAGAATGCACAGCAAGAAAAATATTAAAAAATACAATTACATTTCTTCATGTAGATACAGTTTATACATGAACAGGGAAACGCATCTCATCATATTCAGGACAGGAGTAGGGTTTTAGATTCTGTAATACAATACAACCGCTAAGACTACAATGCTCCTGGTATGTATAAACAAAGCAGACTGTTCAGATTTTAACGGTTACAATCTTTTGTGAAGGAAGCAATTGACAAAGGACCTATTTTCATTTCTCCTTCCTCTGAACCAACTATACGAACATGTTTGTCTAAATATTTATACCATTTTTGTTTACGTGTCAACTTTCAACTGAGAAGTTTTTTTATGGAAAGCAATATGTGTATAGGTATACTAAAAATAGTAAAAAAAATGCGAATGCTCATAATAATGTATGTATTTTAAATTTTTATGAATTTGTTTTGATTTTTGTAAGGTTGTAAAATTGCATGAATTCGCTGAAATAAAGCATTTGAAAGCTGTCAAATTTCCCCTCATGCATACATATATTTTTGGTGTCTTTGTTTTCTAGCGGAAAGTCAACAAATTAAGAAATATGTGTATATATTTGTTGGATAGAGAGACCAACGAAAAGTGTATAAAACAATGATAGAGAAAAAGGGAGAGTATAAACGAATGGCTTCTTTCCCTTTTGTGTGTATTCCCAGGGACGTGTGTGCTTTGTGCTTTTTTATTAAGTAGATTTCTCTTTTCTATTATTTTATGTTATTTACAAGGGCGAATGATACAAAACAAGGGTCAATTCGCGGCCCTTTATTTGGTTTCGTGATTCCTTTGTCCACGCTACCACAACCGCCGACAAACAACAACGAGAGTAGTCTATTAAGAAGACATAAACGAAGTAGTATTGTAGAACTAGTGGATATGCTTACATTTTTTTTCCTTTCTCCTGCCTTGGTTGCTGCTGAAACGATGACTGTGTTTTTTACTGTTAAATTGATGCTCAAATTGCTGTCCTTTACTTAACAGTATAGTATAGCTGTACTGTAAAATGATATGATCCACTGAAACGCTTTCCTCTTGAAGCCGTATTTATTTGCTTTTCCATTCAACTTGGTTTTGACTTGATTGTCGGTCATGTACCATCGGTTCGTTGTATGGAGTTGTTCGCAAATAATACTCTTTTTTTCTGCCTTTTTCAATGAACTTTCACCTGTAGACAGTGGATAAAAAATGTGAAAGGAGTGAGAGCGACAAAAAGCTATTTTTTTACTTTGACTTTTTAGATGGTATGTTACACGTACGCAATGTACGTGCAAATGAAAAAAATGCTCTACTTTCTCTAGTTTCCTCAGAAAGCTATGCAATTCAATGAGTCAAACTTGCTGACTGACAGGAACTTGATGTGTATATATGTTTTTTTAGTGGAATTGGCTCTTTTATTTTCTAAAGGAAAATTGTTGATTTTTTTAAACCTGCCACTATAATGTTGTTGTTAAGAGTAGAAATTCACTTATTCTCCTTGATATACTATAATTCGTCCCTGCATGTAATGTGGTTGTTGCGGTTTGACATTAGGTTAAGAGAATGGTAACGTAGCAGATAGATAGCAAAGCTATAAAATTACTTACACGAGATGTGTCTCGTACCGAAGCAGTTGGCGGACTGATTTGAGGAGCCTACACAGGATTCCCAGTTTATGCCAAAAATGCTTACAGTGTTGCTCGTCTCCGTCTCCGTGCTCTCTCCCTTTCTGCTAGTTTTGTTCCTCTCTTTCCTTTTTGCTTTTACTCGTCCCGCTTGACATGGACTACTCAAGTAGACGAGAAAGAGAGGAGCAAACTTACACCATGCTATTGCTATATAAAAATGAACTTGTGAGTGCATGCACTCATTGTGTACTACATACTATGTGTATTATAGAATATAGTGTGACGATGATTTAACGAAGGAGAAAGATAAATAGTTGTAAGTTGTGCCGTCGCCGCTTGTGTACACCTTTCTTCTTTTTTTCAGGTGTGTAAAGCGCCTCCTTGTACGTTTGGTTAGCTACACGAGAAGAATTCAGAGCTCCTATTTCCCACAATGCTTGAGGAATATAAGAAGCAGTGTAAATAGGATATATATTAACATGACATAACCTTTGCTGCAGTCATTATCTTCGGCTGTTACTGACATTGTTCTTATGAATTCAAAATTATAAAACAAAGTTATAGAGGGCAATGGAGAGTTCACCCTTTCCACATCATTTCACCGGGGAAAAAATAGTAAAAAAGGGAAATAAGAGAGATAGGAGGTTTTCTGGCTTGTCTGATTCTGATGATGAACTGTAATGCTTGAATGCATAACATGTATGTATACAAAATACAAACTTTATTGTAATAATGACAGAAAGAAAGAAAAGAGTATCCCACTTCTTGTGCAATTCTGAATGTGGGGCGAAGAAAGGTTGTATCTATTTGATCATATACTATTTGTATTGTGGAATGCGGCAGCAAATAACATGTTCATATTACAACGGACATTGTAAGCCAAACTATGTATGAAGATTGTACATTTGTGTGGTGTAAACTATGTATATATACGCATTACATTAACCTTGACAATACACATTTTCATGGTTCTGATGGCTTGATGTGATGGATTATTAGATGATGGATGATGAGAAACGTAAACCTTGAACTTGTTGGGAGGGATGATCACATTTCATGGAAATTTGCCTGTTATAAGTGAATATATAGGTCTTCAGTGTTACCCTCATTTTCTTCAAAAAAATAATAACGTGACAAACCTAACCTAAAAAAAATGTGAAGTAGATTGAGTAGAAAAATGAAATCATAATGAAGCCTTTTTCTATCATCAATTTAGCCATTTTAATACGTGGAAATTAGAATGAGAATTCAGAATTTGTTAACAGTAATAATACAAGTTTTAAAGTGTATGGGAAATCAAAAACGTTTTACATGAAGATAAAAAGAGAAAAGAAAGAAGGAAAGAATACTGTAATGCATGCATAGGTATAAACATGCAAAATGGAAATGCATTTTTCTGAAGAGGAAAGTGTAAAAAACCGGAGAGAAAAAATTCAATCTGGGGTTTCGTGATGCATGGATATTCAAGAAAAGATTACTAAATTTCTTACCTGCTTTTACCGTTTGCACTCATACTTTTTTTTTCTTCACACTTTCTCGTTATGCTTTTTTCCTGACCCGGTTTTATGTGATTTCGGGAGAATGATTGAGGTCTAGTATACACGAAAATTGAATGGGTTTGCATTGAAAGGTGCATAGGTATGTTATATGGATTCACATTAACGAAGAAAGCATCATAATCATTACTATTCACTTGTAGTACTTACAAAATGTTTGATGTGATGTGAAGTGACGGCGCGCGGCGAATGTACATCTTCGTTGGAGTATTCCGATGCAAGTGTGATAAATTTTTACAAGTTTGCTAGTAAGATAGGGTTATATATAATAATAATATAATATAACAACGTTTATATGCGGTGTTGATAAAGATATTAGATAAAACCGTACAAGACAAGTAGAGAATTTATATTCATACAATCACCCTTATAGATATACAATACAAAAATTATATTTGTGTGTGTGAGAGAGAGGGAAAAAAACTGAACAACTCAAACCTAATGTTCAAGTGGCAGAGCATGAGTAACAAGGTAGCGTAAACCATGTTGGTTAATGTTACCGTTGCGCTGTTGTCCCTATTGCATCATACACAACAGAGTATGATGCCTTTTTATATTAGATTGGCAGGGATGGAATAAAACACTTCTTGTTTTCTGGAAAAGAATAAGAAAGAATGTGTATCATTAACTTGCTACTCTTTCCACAAATACGTAATGATCTCTTAACAACCACGATAAGTCCATAATATAATAAGTACACTGGAAACGTTTCACACATTATAGTAGGTAGAGGTGATATAACAATATGTTTGATGGAGGATGTATATAGGGACAGTGTTCCTTTTGTATTTGTGAATAGAAGTCGCAGATTTGAAAAGGTAGGGAAAAGGATATAAAAATTACTTGGATTTTTTGTTATATTCAGAAGTGTTCTATTGCGAGCAGAGCAAAGTGCATGGAAAAAGTTTTTTTGCGTCTGTGTGTGTATTTATGGCACAGAAAATGTTTCCTTTCATACAGAGATTCTCGTGTAGTCAATTGAGAATTCACAAGATTTTGCTTTTTAATGAGATTTATGGCCACCACTTTACTTTCCACCAGGTTTGGTATATGCAAGAAAGAATACAGATGAGTGGGGAATTAACAACTCGGGATGGTAATTGGAATGGATTTTATTGCAACAGCGCCAGTTTATGCCAGAGCGTATATTGGCTTGCTCTTTAATAGCAGTATAAATGTTGCATATTGCTCCCTTCATACTGGTCTAATAAAGCGAAAGGTTTTTACTAGTTTATAGCTAAAAGCGTGCTGAGGAAAAGGCCCCTGGAGAAAGCGGTAGTTATTGTGGTGGCGGTGGCATTAAGGCGTACAAAACTAAATGGATGCTGGTATTCTGGTGTGTGGCTGTGGAATAAGTACCATTACAATATTTAAGTATTTTAAAACAAGTGAAATAGGAACCGTTTCGTGGTGGTGGTGGCGGAGAAAGGGATTTCACATTTTATGTACTTTATTGCCCGTATGGACATGGGCCATTGTCTGGGCTTATAGTAAAAGTAGTCAAGGCAGTTCTACTTGTTGAAGTTATCATTTATACACGTTCGTCCGTACCTACATTCCCTATAGACTCTTCGATTCTCACTTTCGGGGATGAATATGTGTACCAAATTCAAATATTAAGATAGCTACGAGCTATTTTCTTTATGTAATTCGCCAATATAAAAAACTATAGAGATATGCCCGCAATTCCCTTTACTGGAAAAAAGGCATCAAAAAGTTTAAGCTACTTTAGTACAACCTTCATCATTGCTCAGTCAAAAATATTACGGACTCCAACAAGTTAACTGCAAAAATATATGAATGAAGTCTAACCAGTTCGACAATAATTGTGACAAATCCCAATCTTTATATTGTATTGTTTTATTGCATGTAAGCGTAGCCAAAGTTTGGAGGGTTTTATCACTTTGCATTAAAATGTTAATATGAATTTAAGACAAGTGGGAATTAGTGTCAATGCCGTTGTTCTCTAGCTTACTCTCACCAAACCATTGTCTTCGGTATGAAGTAAGTCCAGACAAGGCCTACCTTACGACATAAACTTGTTTTGGAAGTTGAGTCTGGGGTTTTGAAGCGTCAATGAGAGAAAATTTACAACATATTTTGAGGGAAAGGTAACGTTGACAATAAAAACAGCAGCGATGATGATACTGGTACCTTCATGACCCGTTTACATCGTGTAAGCTCAGAATGATAGAATAGGATCCTATAGTTTTGACCTTTAGAATGCAAATTTGTCATGTGTGGGAGTTTGAGTTTATTGAGAATGACAGTCGTAAATATAAACCATTTCGTATGTTAAAGTTTAAACATAATCTTTCAAATAGCTTGGTTTTTATCTACAGGCTGAGGTTATGGGACCACATGAAGGAAGGACAAGAATTTGTGCTTTTTTTCCTTGTAGTTGAGTTGACACATTGTAATATACAAGAATTTCGGGGTTACTCCCACGCAAACAAGTTGGAGCTTTATACTGGTAGTTTACTCATGCATGATGAGATGAACCTGATACACAGAATACGTGGGAATGTTCATCCCACGGACGCTTTAAAGTATAGAAATTGATTAGATGTGGATTTGACATGGTGCTCACATCCTCTTCGACCTTTGATATATTATTTTACTGAGAGTTATAATGTGACCTTAAGTCTTGTAAAAATACCAACAAAATTTTGTAGTCCGCCGCCTAGTCATAATCGTACATCTTTCAAAATTAATCGATGCGAACTGGAAACCACAGGAATTTATTGCGAAAAAATGCAACTCGGATTTTTTTGCAATATCAGTTTCACTATTAAACTAATCACTTGAAAATTGACTTCACATTCGGAAACTACGCCTACGCTTAGGACTAGCCCATCTACCACGTTCCAGTCTCCAATAACCTGCATATCTATAGATTTTTCCTCCTTCCCCGAGAGGAAGTGGAGTGAGGAGAAAAATTGTCTGTACTTTATATATTTGGTAAGTTTTGGTTTCATAGGAACCTATTGCAAAAAATAAGAATTTCAGAATTCCATAAAGTTTTTGAGTTATAGGTGACGGACGGGATACAGTCCATAGAAACAAACACAATAGAATCGATAACTTTCTTCGATTGTCTAAAAAACACAAAAGAAGAATGAAGCACAATGGAACATTTTTATTATGTCCAGAAAATCAGCAGATCGTGTTATTACTATGAGATGGTTCTTGTCATTCCCAGATACACGCTATTCTAAGATGGGCATCATAATATTCGCATTCCTATTTACATTATATTCACTTCCAAATCGGGAAACTAATGAAAAAACTCTTTATTGTCAAAAAAAAATGACGAAGAGAAATGTCATGGGCACGGTACGCTGACCCTATATTCTCAGAAACAATATATATAACGTACTAGCACCAGCAGTTTTTTTAAATTGTTAAAGGGATGTTTTAATCGACCCTTGCTTTGGTAGTTGTAACTAAAAAATGTTTATAAAGAATCTATCTAAAAAATGAAGATCGCTGTTTCAAGGAATCTATTTTTATTCTTGTATCCGTGTTACTTTTTCAGTCATACGACGGGTATGAGTATGACTCTCCATTCTCCATCTCATAAATGTAGATACCTGTTTTAAAATGTACATAATTTGATGTCTCCCTTGTGAAATAACATTCTTTAAACTTATGATTACGACTACGTCTACGTTTCTTTATTGTCTAATGTGTTTTGTTTCTGAAATACATTTCCTATTTTATCATTCCACTGGTTTTTTATTATTATGCATATCCCTTAATGTACCAGAGAAAAGGTATGATCCCGAAGAAAGCAACCAAGCAATCGCTCAAACCTGTACTTTTCTTCTTACTCTTCTTATTTGGTATCTTCGTGCGCTGTCGTTTATGTGAAGTTCAAGTGTATGAGCAATGTAGATGCTTAGAGGGGAATCTTGTACTATGGAAGACAGGAAACAGAGATACATGATGTATGTTTTTACCGAATCTAACTTGCTAAAGGTATTACAACAAACTGTGCCCGTGAAAGCCTATAATTCTGCAGAAAGGAAAGAGGAAGAAGAAAAAGTTTACAGAGAAAAAATTTGTCTTTGTAACTTTTGAATCATTTATCAACTTTCCGTCTGAACCCATATGCTTCCCACTTCTGTGCTCATACTGAAACCCAAGGAAAAATTGCTTTGGGCATGAAAAGGCGTAAAAAACTTAACCTTCCCCTTCTTGTAAGAAAAAAAAACGTGAAATGCCCTTTCCATGGTTGTATGAAGGATCACCAAGAAAAATATACACAAAAGCAGTATTGTAGAGGAACTTTGGATTGGCATCCGATAATAATGCTGCCAGTAATGCACACGTTTGTTAACAAAATAAACCTAAAAGGTAAAAGGTCTAAGAAAATTTCTGCCCTAAAACAAGACATAATATGGCAAATACTTGTACGTGTCTGTTTACCCTTCTCTTTCCTTCTCCTTTTCCATCTTATCTTTTTTTTCGTACGTCACATATTGCATTGCTATTAATGCCATTACACATTGCATTTTAACACCATATGTATTCCTTTACAGAGAAATATTTTTTTCTTTACAAATCGTCCAAAAAAGCAATGGATTTTTGAATGGTATTAAAAATTCTCTGCATGAACATCTACAGGTGTCGTTTTGCAAGTGAATAGAGTATACATAGACATATTGGATAAAATATCATTGTCATGTCCAACAATCGAGCAAAACAGCTATTCGTCAACTTTGCATTTTTTGACAGCGACCAATGAAAGGCCTGTTAAACTCATTTTCTTTATGTTCAATGTTGGACTTACAATAAAACCTTTTAGCACAAAGCTCTAGAATTTTTACACACAAGTAATGTAGGAAGAGAAACGTATCGTCGCCACAAATATAGGGGTACATTTGTATGAAACTACGAAGTCGCACTAATTTCTTTCTCAAGAAGGCTATTCCTTTAGATAAATATCATTTTTCCCAAGACTTTAAGAAAAGCAAGGGTAAGAGTTTCGGGTTCTTGAACTGTTGTGTGTCACAAATCATATAATATATGTTATGCATGCATGTTAAGATTAGGATATTGAGAAAATCCCGAAAAATTAAAAATCAGTACTTCTTAAAAAAAACAATCATGCATGAAACCTGCAAACCCAACATGTCAATGTCAGCAGTCAGGTCCAGTTCGAAAAGCAGCAGGCTTCATCCAAGCTAGGACTTGGATAAAGCATGCATTATAATGGTAGGACTATATTTCACAGTTTATCTAAGACTGTACATATCATATCATATTCATATACATATGTATATGTTTGATTTGGCTGAAAATTAACTGTTGACTGACTTACGGTTATCTACAATTAAAAGAACATACAGCATAATTGATTATGTATTTTACGTATAGATGCCAGACGTACAGAAATTTGTAAATACGCAGTACAACCAAGTTGAATTGTATGGTATGTCATTGTCTTAATCTTACTTTTATTACAAAAAAACTTCAAAGCTTAAAGATCATGTTCAGTTTATATGTTGAGGTAGATAAAGGATAATATGCATTTTATTGCAACTTACATGAGTTAATGAGTCATGTTGAATGATATAATGGTACATAATGAATGCAGAATGCTTTGTTATACATAAATACGCTCAATTGATTTTTATTGACCACAAATTGAGCACTACATGAGTTATTTGCTACACAGACAAATTATTCACAGATAACATGCTATCAGTCAAAACAAAAGTTTATATCCTGTTGTGCAAATTACTCAAGGTAAACAAGACGTTTTTTCTATTGTTCGTGTATGCGTTGTCTAGATGAGCCCAGGTAGGTAGCTTGCTAATCGCACTGCGCTGCTGATGAGTAAAATGGAAGTGGTGAATTACCAAGCTATTATTTTTTTCTGAATTCCGTGTCTGATGCCAGTGATGAGATGACTTACGAATTTCGTTATTATCCTGTTCCTGTATATTCTTCCCTAACGTGTACACAATGAAATCGGTCAAGTCTACATCAACATTGCATTGTGATATGCAGCGATTGTGAATGCATCCATAAGTTCAGAAGATATGAAACCGTTCCACAACAGTCTGCTAAGATCTGACATGCCTCATAACTACACTTATTTTTTTTATCATGATACATATGACGTATCCATCCTTTTGTTCATTTACCGATTATTGTGAGCAGTTAATTAAAATAACAGCAGTCTTTCATGTTTTTCGTTGTAAGAAGGGTGTTTTCCTCAACCTATTTTTTGTTATTTATGACTACGCTGCACACAACATCGTACACAGACTGCAGCAATTTGGACTAGAAAAGAAATTACTTAAAAAGTTTTTACAAAAAAATGGAAGATGAATAAGGAAACAGCTCGTCAGCATTCAGAAGCATAACAAAAAAAAACAGTTAAGAAAATCAAAAGCGATTTAGTGTCTTCTCTTGGTTTAACAGTTCCATGTTTTCATTATATCCTTATAGGTACCTATTTGGTACTGGTACCTGTGTAGTACTTATGCTCAGTTCAACATCATGTGGTCGATTCGGTGTACCATGTACATGTACACGGTATCACACAAAAAAATGTGATTTTTTGTCCAGGGATACATTATTTTTTGCATTTTAGCTGTCAACTTTGTTTCCTCCAAAGATAGGAATCGGAAGAATTTTTTTATCATTAAAGTTTATTTTGCTGTGATAAATTATGAGCTAATGGATCATGAAATCTTCCATGTCACTTACTTGAGTGCATTTTTTTACATTGATGAACAACTTCGTGTTTTTTTGTATTAAAGCGTTAACAACCATGTTAACATTAAATTCTGTGCATATAATTTACAAAAGATTCGATTTGGTGGTTGTTGTTTTTGTCCAGATATTTTTTTTACTTAACATGACTCATAATAATATGTTTATTTTCATGTGCTTGATGCCTGAATACCTGATCTGTGTAAATAATGTTTATGTAGGTATTATAGTATATAGACTCGTTGGCTGCATGCCCATAGCCTTGCCCATCTTAACATTTAAAATTTTCCGCCAGCAGGGTAAAAACAATATATTTTTGTTATTCTGTTTTAGTACAAAAATGTTCAAAACAATTTATAAATATTAAAAAGTAAATTTTCAAGTTCAGTTGTAATCTTCTGTTACCTATGCAAAAAAAATGTGGGAAGATATATATGTTAACTTGACATCATGCATATTCACATATGAAATATATTAATACAATCATATCTAGTAACTATTCTATGTCTGATTAGTAACTAGTATTAGTTTAGTCCATACTCGTACTAATTATAATTCCAATTTCTACAATAAAATGTCTGAAACCTGCACCATCTGTCAATTCATTAAGAGTGCAAGCAAGAGCTAATACAAATTGCAATATAGTTTAACAATAATGTATTGTCTTAAACAATACTAATGATGGCTTCCCTAAATATACATCATGCATACTAATGATAATGATGGCTTTATCAAAAGTGAGAGCCAAATTGCAAGTAAAACAAAAGATCGCATACAATGTTACATTATATGCATAAACTACAAAATATACGACGCAGTTTGTTATCCAATAGTCTTAGAGATGTTGACAGATAAAAGACCAACGAAATAATATTGTTATTGCATCAATTTCTCGATGAGTTTTTCATTCTTGATCGGTTTTTTCCTCGAGGTGCTATAGACAATGATGTTGAGATACTAGTTCTAAAAGCTGTCGGGAAAAAACAGGCGATCAAACTACATTGTTTATCGTTGTCCTTGTTACATGTACATATATATATCGGTTTAATATATAAATTCTATTGGGTTTTTCCATTTGTCTTGACTGTTATTGTGTGGTCATGTGATGGAATCTAAGAAAATAAATGTACATTTTATATAGATATGAGAATTTGTCCCATCGGCTATTATTATCCAAGTAACATGGTCTTCGAGAAAATTTAGTTGACTTTAAGCGTAAAATAAAATTGAAGCAATGACATTTTTAAAAAATGTACAAAGGGTGATGACAGAGTCCTTTTATCCTTTCACAATGGCTCTTCTTAAGCTTCCATGTCCCAATCTTCTAATAACAATACACACGTTATTCTCAGTCTTTTGCTTTCAGTTTATTATGAGTATAGCTTTTGGCCCTAAGTCGCCTGAGAGATTTCTCGTTTTGCATTTCACCACACACACCGATCATTATAATAATATCAATGTTATATATATGTAAGGAAAAGAAACCATGAAAATATTTTACCCATTCATGTTGCTTGGCTTTGTGTATATTGACTTCCGCCAAATTCATGTACATCCTTATGCATTTGGAATGGCATGCATGACGGAAGAAAAAAAGAGAAACGAGGAAAAAAGTATCATGAATTGGGTGATAGTTTGAATTACATGCTTCTCTCCTTTCTCCCTTTCAAAAAAAAAACGTTTTATTCAGCTTTTTACCATTCAGCACCAATAGTCATTCCAATATCAAATACCAAAGAACTAAACACAACTAGACTGTATAAAGCAGTGAAAGAGGATTGGTATTCTTGATGATGATACGATATATATGTAGTAGAAAATGCATTTGGAATACTCGTTATACATGATGATATTATGATATAAAAAAGAGTTGTCTTTCTCTTCCAACATCCAATGTTTCAGCTCTTTATGCCCACATCAAATTATACAATATTTGGATTATAATGGAAAGAAGAAAGAACCATGAATTCTGTAAAGACATCTAATCTAATCCCCTACGGCGACAGAAAGTAATACATTTCCATGTGTGTTTATTGATGTGTGTTCATATGCCAAATAACACTTATGACAATAGAACATTTTTTTGTGTTTACACGTAATAATGAACTAGAGGAGGAAAATCATAAGTTAAATTGCACCTTTGCACTGATATCGACTTGTGAGACATAAAGTTGAGAAGAGTTAAGTTTGGTTTTTATTGGGAAAAACAAAATTTTGAAAATTTATTGATAGCTTTTTTGAAATTTGCTCTCATGGTCAAAATTAGCCTTGAGTTGAGATGCCATTTTTGTTCTACCAATAATTGGCAAGTAAATATATGTGTTAGAAAAGAGCTGAGTAAACACAATACAGACTTTTTTTAAAACAAAATTATGATAATAACACAAAAGGCAAAATACGGTTTGCTACATTCATGGACAAACAGACAGATCTGATGAACTTATAAAGTACATGTATAAATATTGATTTAGTCGTATGCTTTATTTTGAAAACACTTGTGAGCCTTATTTTCAGTGTAGTGTGATGTTTGAATAGCTGATAATTTCTATGTGTGCTCTCATATACTTATTTTAATATCGAATCTTCCCTATTCTCACATAAAACCTATACAATGTTGTGAAGAAGCAACACCGAGGATAAATGAAGTGGGATATCAAGTGCCCAATATCCCAGTTATGGGGATTAGAAAAATCCATTCTGAAAACTGGAATTTGAAAATTCAAAAAGTTAAGCAGGCATAATAAAGCGTATTTGTAGACGACTATGGCCAGGCATACTGTCATAACTGTTTCGGTATGCAAGCACTTTTTTTGTGCTGTGCTGCTGTGAAACGTGCTACATTGACACTACTTCCATATTTGGTGGAGGCAATGACGACTATTTCTCCATTTTTTCCCTATATCTTTTGGCATGTTTATATATAAATATGAGTAGAAAAGTAGAAATGAGTAAAAGAAAGGGCAATTCCACATTTAAAATGCTTTGATGCCTGCACCTTCCACTTAAATTCAGCAATATGTATTCAATATGACTCGTCAAAAACTGTATCGGATTTATTGAGTTCCAGCTTGAACAGCTTTCTGCACTTCATTTCCTGAGTTGAATAATAGAGCATCATAGAGGGAAAGAGGGAGTTGAACAGGGAAATCCAACAAGCAGCAAACATGTATGAAGCCAAGGCACTTGGAAAAGGATGGTGATGGCTGCACCAGACAGAATGAATATTGGATAACCCAATGACTACCACTTTTGGCATTTCCCATAGAAAAAAATAAAAACACCAAAAAATAACGATGCACATAACAAGGATGACTTTCAAATAGTTTGCTGCTCTAGCACTTCATGAGTTACGTCGTATGAACTTCGGGCACTGGGGTTTGAACTCAAGTGTGTTGAAAACTAGAAAAATTGGATATTGCATTCCGAAACTGCTTGTGTATATGATGTGGTTGGTCACGGACTTCTTATATTTAGTTGAATGTATAGGGATTTACCCATAACCATGGACAGTTTTTTCTAAAATATTCTTCCAGCCAAACTAAGTTTTTTTTCACACAAGTAGAAACCAAGCACCAGCATATCTCGTGTAACGAAATGTAATACACGGAAGCTAATCTGTGTGGTTATCATAATCATTCGGAATTCCTAGTGGCAATCCTTTTTTGTGAGCAACTTAACAGTATGCCCTGTGCTGTCCACTAGTCTACTATACACCAAACCAAACGTTTTTTTTGACGGAAGAAATAATAATTTATCTACATGCATAATATATTAAGAACTTGACAAGGCTTGCCCTGATTGTTCATTCAATGTATAACATAAAGGATAACATGAACGAAAAACCGAAAAACGTACAATACATTTGTATATGAATAGAGTGTCACAGTTTCACAGTGACCACGTGTTAGTTTATGAATTATAAAACAAAGTTTATAAAAAAACAGGATATTTTGGAGAATACTGGATTGTTCCTTTTATGTAATTTATTTCTAGCTTTTTGACGTGCTATGCATTCATCTAAAAAAAGGTTCCTTTATATTGAAATAGCCAGTAATATCATACAAGAGTTCATGTTCGACGTTCTATGTGACCTCTAAAAGCTAGCCAAAGCCAAGCCACTTCTGCACAACAGCAATAAGTCGAATTTATTAGTAACTTTGTCTGAAGTTTAGGAATATAGCGAAGCTCTGTTACACTTGAATTTTCTTGGTAAAACTGATAAAGAAAAAAAATGGAATAGTGTATATGTATTTACAACGAGCTACATAAGAGCAGATTGAGAAAAAGATGGAAGAAGCAAAAAGAGTCAAGTCAAGCTTTCCATGCAAGTTAATTTTTAATCCAAGTCTTTTCTTACAACCAGCTCAATTTACATTTGTTGAATTTTTTAAGAAACGACTTCATCGCTGTTGATAACTATTAAATGACTGGGTAATATACACGAACATTCAGTTTAACATATTGGGCGACATTCCTCCTCTTGGAAGGAAACACATTTTTGTGTTCATTTTTCATCATCCCAACCCAATACAATACAACAAAGCATGCAAGAAAAAAAAAATGCTTCTAGGCAATAGTTTGCCCAGGAGAAATTCTAGTGAATTTAATGCTCGTTTTCCCATTTCGGCGAACTCGCGTCGCGTCACATGATTTCAATTGAGACGTTGGCTTCTGCAAATTATTTTAATAATTTTGTTTAGCTACTATAATTTGCCGTATGTTTAGCAAAATATACATGACTCTTTTATTTTTTTCTTCTCAGTAAAAACAACAAGGAGAACATTATCCACTAGTATGAGAAATTGTTCATTTGATTATGACTGATCCAGAGAGCCATACTGCATTATATTATAATGTATAGATATTTGAAACAATACATGGTGATAACAGTGTGGGACCTATGCTCAAACTGAAAAGTAAAATGTTCAAAATTATTCCATTTTAGCTATCTAGTGCATACATAGCAGTTTATTTCAAGGCATTTTGCTAAAAATACTCACTCAAAGCACGAAAAGAGAAGAGGTTAATGAATATTGCAGAAGACTTGAGTTTCTTTGGGAGCAAGCGCTAACATAAATTGCGTTCATGAACCTTAAAACGAAAATACCTAAACATGTTCCTCCATCAAAATCAGCAAGTTCCAAGGTGGACTAAAAATGAAGTTCTGATGACTCTGAAAAAAAGGATATACACTTTTTGGAATTTCCTCTTCACAGGGAATCTTAAGCCCTTTAGATCATCATTACTTTTCTTGTTATGCATCATGGATTAGCAGTAATAGTACACACACATATGTATATAACGTTTTCCTATGAGTTTACACAGACAAAAATAAAAGGCATAAATATATATAATTTTCTTTGGTGTATGTAGTACAGTAGGCTATAGATAGCGTGTATGCATAACAGTAAGGATTGGCCAAATATGGCTAAAAGTAGTTGTAACAATGTTCTTTCTTTTTTAGCGATCATCATAAGACGGAGAAAAGGAGGTTGATGGTGATAGTTTTTAGTAATTGTAGAGTTTCACTTCACTCCAACTGACGCTCGTGATGATGATGATGCTAAAAATAAAAGTACATTCATACTAAAAAAGTATCTTGGAGTAAACATACTACGACATGCAGACTACTACAAAATTTAGAGAATCTCTTCCTTTTTGGAACTTGAGGATCTCTTCATCATGTGTACTTGCTTCTCTCTCTCCTCTTTTTCTTTATCTTTTACAAGTGTATATATATGACCACAACGGTGTAAGATTGGTAAAGATGGGAAGAACAAGAAGCTGGAGAAAATAGAGAAAGTTTTAAATTTGGGTCGACTTTTTACTTTACGTTTTTCTTTAAACCATAAATGTCAGTCAGTCGAGAGAAAAAAAACTCTGTATATCCACCGCTATTTTTTTAGTTGTTAATGCAATGCTCAAGTATGCAGGGAGAAAGTGTGTCTGGTTATCGGGAGAGCTTGATGAAGAGAGAAAAATGGGAAATGCTCCAGGTTGAATTTTGTTTGAAAAATTTACATTTTCTTTTTAAGCGTGTGTCTGTTCAAAATGGAAACATTGACGAAAAGGCATTCGTCCGAAAGGCACAACATGGATTGGGGGAAGCATGGAATTTGGAAGTAGGAGGCAGGCAGACTGGATAAGACTGCAAATTGAAAAATACCTTTTGTATTAAAAAAAATAAAAAGAGAATTCAATGCCACCCGTCGACACGAATATAGCATATTCTAGTACAAATTCACACGTATACACTGTAATACAAAGTATGTTGTTGTGTAATGCATTGATCTACACCTATTTTGATACCTACATACAAAGTGTGTACGTGCCTTCAAATTTTTTTTTATATTCAAGTATGACTAATTCAACGAGTCCTACTGTAAAATTAAGTGTTGAAAAACAAGTAAAATTGGCATGAATTATATTTTGGGTACGGTGGTGGAAAGATGGTGGTGTGGTAAAGGCGGAGATAGATAGTTTATTATATTGACTGGGCTTGAAATGAAAATTTACATTATGTCTACGTGCACTTGGTGCACACATGTGTAGCATTTTTTTCTGGGGGAATGCCTGACTGAACACTTTTTCTTAAACTTGAATATTTTTTTGCGTGCCATGTACTACAAGATGTCAAACAACTTTTGAACAATTTTAAAAAGTTCTCTGCTGGACGCTGTGCTGTTCTTCCACGTTTCCATACTTTTTTTGTGCAGAAAAAGCAGTACACACAGGACAGGTGTGTGACTCATTTTCATAAATCTCGAATTACTTACAAAATATCTTTGAATTCATGAATATAATTTCAAATATGGAGTCATCATTACATTTATTGTTGGATCATGACCTTACAAATTTATGATGCGTAGTTTATGCTCTCCTGATTGTGTAACGTTCCACCAAATATATCAAATCAAGATCAATATCCAAGATATGAAACCACAAAAAACTGTTTTTTTATCTCTTCTTCGGATATATTTTAAATATTGGTTTTATACTTTATGTAGCAATCAGGAGAACATTTGATATTTATGTAGTTTTCCGCTTAATTTTCAAAAGCAGAGAACTAATAAAATACAAATATGCTACAAGGTAAAAGTGCCATCATTTCTCAGAAAAGTCATGGCCTGTCAAGTCCAAAAGGTGTACACACAAAAAAAAAACTTTCTGTCTGTTGGCACTGTACTAACAAAATGCTCGATTATATCAAGGACAGAAGTACATGTAGACCGGTCCACCGGTCAACGGTTGTATCTGTATCCTAAAATGAAATTTGCAATCTACCATAACATCTTTCTACTTGCCCCATCAGCACAAGTCCCTGAAGGTTTTCAGGTTGATTCCCCATAAAGTTAGTTGAACACTGCCTAATTTACTTTCGACTTTATACGTTACTATACTATATACATTAGGTACTTTACTTACTGCGTGTATATATTATTGACATTTCAGGTAAGCACTCATACTTCAAAGCTCATCATAAACTTGCCAAACAAGTTGCATCTCCCAAAGTTCAGCTTTAATACTCCAAATAGTATCAGTAAACATGGGTACACACACACACAATATAAATATAATGGGCATGTTATACAAACTTTAAATGCAGCAAACTTTTTATTAAGGAAAAAATTGTATTTTATTTTATATCATTATGCATATCTCCTATATCGATACTGATACTTGCTATATCGACGTTCATTTTAGGGGTGATGACTAAATATATATATATAATGTATGCATGTATGTATCTCCGATTGTTATATAAAAAAAACTTTACGTGTACCCCAACACGTAGCCTGAGCTGTGAGTCTCATGCTGATTAGTTTAGTAGTAGGGTATAAGTGAGGAAAATGATCGATACTCTTTTGCTTAGCGGTGATGTGATGGTGAGACTACGCGAGACAAAGAAATTATTATGTGCAAAAAACCGGTGGTGCGTTTTTGCGACTTACTTATCTTCTTCTTTTGGTCGAAGAGTTCTCTGCGGATTTTTTTCTCTCGCAAAATGCGTCCACCACTTTACTTGGTTTTGTAACAATTCCGGATAGCCACACATTCCGAGAATAAGAAATTATCATTATCACTATGTACTACGTAGCCACCATGATAAATTACAACAAGAATGCTGCAAAAATCTCACTTGTACCTCGGCCCATACGAAATACTATGCTATTCGATTCTTTTCGATATCCAGGAAGATGTGTAGTGAGGTGCAACTCAACTACCTATATGTAAATGCAACCACTGACCACGGACATGATATGATACTCACAAACAAGCTTGCAATGTTTCTAAAATTTTCAGACGATGATGATGATGACACTGGCGATATATAAAATCAAGAGGTATTTTCACTGCACCACGACATTTGTCGTTGAGAGTGGATGCCAAGCGAGCGAAACGACCTGTCGAATCCAAACTTCTAACAAAGCTATATTACCACTATTACCAGTGCATCATTTACCATTTCAAATCTACCATTTCAAATTCATAAGTCCAGAGGTCATATTTCAGTTTAAAAATGTCGGGTTACGTGCTAATTTTGCTAGTAGCAGTTTCTGCTGTTCTTTGTCAAGATAACTCCATTTTAGACGAAGATTTGACAATCACATATAGCCAAAAGTTGGCTTTGGATAAGGTGAGAAAATGATAAATCAATAAAAAATATTCATGCAACAAGTAAGTCTCATGCAAACAGGAGACGACACCAACATTAAGTAAAATACATACATGAAAAATATTTCAATTAATCAATCTTCTATTTTGTCCTTTTTTCCGGTCCTGGATTTTTGCATGCAGTTCAAAGCCCGTGTTCTTCCAGTCTTGCCTCATGATTATATGAAAACAGACATTTACCTTATTAAATGGCTTCGTGGTAAGTTGGATTATGTGTCAATATTTCTTGATTACTACGTTTTTACCTGTTATGTACATACACTCAAAATAAACAATCTCAGTTCTTGGAAATAACTAACCGTGTGTTTTTTTTACCTATTTTTAGCAAGAAACTTTGACGTTAATCAAGCCGAAGAATTTCTGAAAGAGGTAATAATTTAGCCATGTATAAAAGTACTCAGAAATTTCATGAGCAACCGTGATGATAGATCTAACACTATATCTTCATTATTTTTTGCGTAGAATTTGAAATGGAGAAAAGCAAACGGAATCGACAAAATTCACGAGGAAGACTTTTCTGACGTTGTTTCCGAGTATCCTGTGTTCGTTGATACTTATGACAAAAATGGTGCTCCAGTGATCACTGCCGTAGCTGGAAACTGGAACCTTAGAAGGGCAGAGTTGACAGGTGAATCGAGAAGATTGCATAGGTTTTTGTTCAAAATTATGGACGAAGCCAGTATGAAGGTTCGCAAGCAGCAAGAAGCTGGCAAAAACGTAAGGATTCATATAAGCTTCACATTAAAGTGGAATTTCATGAAATTTGAATGTGTATGGTTTTATAGCAACTTATTATTTTTTGAAACATTCAGGTTACACGATTCCACTTTCTTTTGAATCTTGAGGGGTTCAACTTAGTTACGCATGGATGCCCCCGTTGTATTTTAGGCATCCTCACCTTCATTCAAGGTTATGAAAATTACTTTCCTGGAATGACTGATAAAATTGTAATTTTCAATGGTAAGTGTAACTTCTCTGTTCTCTATCAATTTATTCATCTGACTTTACATGACACTGATGAGATTATTATTTCGTGATGAGATTTATGTAACATGATCTCTTTATATTATGTATGCAGCTCCTCCAACCATCCAAGCTATCCGTCCAGTAGTACGCGGAGCGTTGTCTGGCAGAACACGTGGTCACATAACCCTTATTGGTACAAACAAGCCTGAGTGGCAAAACTACCTTCTGAAGTTCATTGACGCTGACCAATTAACTGAAGGTAAGGATTGCAGCTGAATGATAATTATATGTTGCTGTTACTGCTGACATTTGCATGCAATTCGTTAAGGAATTGATTATTAATATAATGACTCTGTTCATTACAGATTTTGGTGGAAAGAGGGTCCGGGATTGAAGCCAGGAGCTTCATATGTAGTTTTTATTGAAGCCAGGAGCTTTAAAGTTTTTTTTTGAAGCCAGGAGCTTCATAGTTTAAAATATTTAGCCTTTCAAAACTTTTAATTTTCATTGAACCTGACACTTTTACAGCCTGAATAAGTAGATCTGCAGGTTGTGAAGTAGGATAGGCATAAATTATTTTCACGTGTTCTTTCTGTGTGAGTGAAATTTTGCCCTCCGAAAATGCCAGTTTCTTACAACTTCATTTCATTCTTTTCACGATGTTCTTACTCCATACTCTAAGTAACAATGTAACGTATTCAATATATTAGCTGGTCTAATAGTAATTTTAAGTGGGGTCACAATGGGTTAACTATAAGTACAGATGCGAACAATGTGTCAGATTTAAAAGAGAAACCGAGCATTCCGTGTGACATTCAGGGGATTCCATGTGATTATGCAGTATCTCATTCTCTTTGATCTTGTCACAGTCGTACTGTCTTATAATAGTATTTATTATGAGCCCAGTGTGACATAATGCACACACATATCTTGTAACTTGAGTAAGAGATATGTACCACAATTTTTGTTGATGCTAGCAATCATCATTATAGAAGTTAAGTAAAATACACACGCTATTTATTTTTTAAACAATGCAAGTTGTTACAGTTTCTGAAAGGTGAACGCATGGTCGTACACTAATAGTCATTAGTCAAACGATGAACAAATTGTACAAGTATAATTAATACACGTGCGCAAAGACAATGCAATAAACAATAAAATGAATTTAAAGAAAAAATATTGAACATGGTGCAGTCACATTTATTTATGATGCATAAAATAGCTTTGGCAGAATAACTCTCTTAAAAAAAAACTTTTGCCATGCCTTTGTTCATCAAATTATCAAAGAGAACTTATCAAAGGACAAAAAGCAAAGTATTTGTGTTCACAAAATGCCCCTCCATGTCCGAACTCACTCAGCTTTCATCTTTTGAAATTTTAAGTTGTGTTTTCTACATTCCATACCTAGTATTAACCTAAGAGATCGGAAGAGTTCGTTAACCAACTAACAGGACATTGGTTGACCTAGATCAGAGATAGTTGAAGGAACTTATCTTTAAAAGGGTTCGGACAACTCGTACAACTTGGGTTCGAATTAAGTGAAAATATGTACATGCATGTAACAGAGCTATTGAAATTAGCAAAATTTCGATGTTTTTAAATGAAATTTCTGGAGATTAAGATTTTGAATGCTCGATAATTGTGTTTAAAGTCTTGTGGATTAAGAACTTGTTATGTTTTTCAAAGAGGCTAACAAGAAAGATCTTAGGACTAATCGTATGCAATTAGCAACTGTAAACTTATCACACGTAAATATTTTACACAAAGGATAAAAATACGCCGTTAGGGACAAACGTATGGTGCCGAGTTTTTATACGAATTTCTCACGGTACAGGTTTTACATACATAAATGCAAGCAATGCAAATTTTTGTGATCATAGTACTACTAAAAATTATCAATTATGATAGGTAGATTTGATATAACTATCTCGAATGCAGATTTAATCCAAAAGTGCAAAAAACATCGCATAATGAAGAGGCAAAAAGTGAGAAAAAACTAATTTGTAAAAGTAGAAAATATCAGGTGTGCGTGCAAAAAATATTACTTCCTTAAAATTATATTGTATTGTGTTGATATGAAGTCAGGAAGATGCGAATATTGCGAATAAAATCATTATCATCTACAATCGTATGTAGGATACAGCATTCAACATTAATGATTTCATGCTGTCATGTTTTCATGATTGATGAACTCGTTTATCACATTACAAACATTGAATTGACTTTGTTGCACTTTTCATGGTTTCAAATTTGCTACTTTTCGTTTTAATAAGCTGTACTACTAATAAAATCTTTATAACACTTTATTCTGATCATTCAACACCGGAAATGTTGTCCTTAGCATTTATAGCTTGCTTCGATGAATGAGACGCTATGAGTAATAAAAAAATGTACCCGTTTGAAATTTTTATATACTATTTAATTATTTGCTTTTTAATGAATACTTTCTGCACGTGTCTAGATTGCGGAGCCTGAAAATCTTTATCATCTACTATTGTTCTCACGGTCAATACGAAGAAAGGTGAGGTATTAACAGTTAATAATGACTTACATTTAAAATAAACCATCATTCAAACTTTTAAATGTATGATTTGAAATGTGAGCTGTTCAGGCTATTCAATACCACGTTATTGACATTTTAAACAATGAATCGTTGCGGGTTTAACGCATAGTTGGTCTACGCAGTTATCAATCACTTATTTCTAATTTCAAGTTTATGTATAAAAAGAATTCGAAGTTAACTATGTCATTTCCATTTTGGACTTCAAATAGTCTGTTAAACAGTGAGCGAATGAAACCATTCCTTATTGAGTCCTTGCCAAAACTAGAGCCTTTTGTGTACCATTTTAAGAAACAATACTCTCGCCATGAAGATTCTACAATTTGTGACATTCCTTGTTGTATTTTACTCACAATCGAATATTGGTGTAAATGCAGTTCCCCTTGAAATTGATTTACGGATGACACCAGAGCAAAAGCGAGTTATGAATAAGGTAGCAAGTCTAATATAAAAAATTATTCTAAATTCTTTTAAGTTCCAGTCAATATATGGTTAAAATTTAATGATTTATTGTAATACCCCAGTTTAAGAAGATCATGATTCCAAAGCTTGCACACAGATACATGCATGAAGAAATTTATTTAGTGCGGTGGCTACGAGGTATGTCTTATAGGTGAATCGTTTTGTTTTATACGTGCATGAGTTTTGAACAAGATATAACTTTTATTGTGTTATAATTTTCCCAGCAAGAAATTTTGACGTGAAGAAGGCTGAAGAAATGATGCTTCAGGTAATAATATTCATTCTGATACGTAAAATGGAACCGTGCATTTTTAAACATAGGTGAAAATGCTGTGTTAATTAATATACAATGTATTCCTCAGAATCTAAAATGGCGAAAGCAAACTAAAATGGACACCATTCACCAGGAAAACTGGAGCGATATGCAACATGAGTTTCCCTATTATATAGATGGAGTTGACAAACAAGGCCGACCCGTTATAACTGCTATTGTCAAAGACTGGGATATTCGAAACGCGGTTGTGTAAGTAAAAAACACACAATTATAAGGTTGGTCGCTGAAGAATCTTGATAGGTGATCATACATATATGATATACATATGTGGAAATTTATATGTAGAACTGGACGTATTCGACGTGCCTTGCGTTATCTCGACAAAGGAATGGATGAAGCGTATCATATACTTCGTAAATTCCAGTCAGAGGGAAAAAATGTATGTTACATATTGGAAGGCTCGTGGTAGTTTATGCCATAAACTTTACAGAACGAAGCGAAACTTGTCCGTGTGAATGAATTGTCTAGGAAAAGCAATTTGAATTTTTTATTTGTGCGTATTTCTGTAATTTTAGGTGACCCAGTTTTCAATTGTAGTTCATATGGGCCATTTCAACCTTTTCCAGCATGGTTGTCCTAGATGTAAGCAACTTACTGGATAGTTTTATGTGCACATATATGTAGTTTTGTAATTATCCTGATATCACGTAAAATGAGTATAATATAGTCAAACAATAATGATTCCGAATATGTGATTACAGGCGTAACCGGGATTTTGGAGTTTATAAACTCTTATGAAAGTAAGCAAATTTACTAGTGCGATTTAATTTGACGTGTAGGCGTGATGAGTTTGAATTATTTTTCCCTTTTTTTAAAAAAAAAAGATCATTTTCCTGGAATGGCAGATAAAATTCTCCTCGTTCAAAGTAAGGGATTGTTTAATTCAACGTAAAATGGTGTTGTCGTAAAAAGGATTTTAACATTAAAACTTACCGTCTCTTTGTATTATATGGCAGCACCGCCCGTATATGAGGCAATCGGGTTACTGGTAAAGGAGGCTTCAAGCCCACTCACAAGAGAGTCTATGAAAATCTATGGGGCAGATTCAAAGGTGTGGAAAAGAGCTCTTTTGGATTTTGTTGATGCGGGTCAACTTACCCCTGATTTCGGTGGGACAAAACCAGAAAAAGATGTGCATTTAGGCGGCTCAGCATATAATCTCACTGGCATAACTCACTGATCAAATCTATCATTCCAAACTGAAAATGTATTTTTCCTCTGAGTAAAAAATAAAGTTTTATATTTATTAATTAATAATTTTATTCTTCCAGAGTTTTAAGAATATGAGTTTTTAAAATTAGATTAGCATTTACACGTGAGCTCAAATTATAAGCCCGATGTGAAATCTACTGGTGAAATTTTGAAACCATTTTTGTTTCCGTACATGCATCGACTATAAAGCCAACGGTAGAGAGCCAATCAGCCTGGTTGAAAAAGAACATGAACAAAGAACATCCATTCTCAGTGTTTGCAATGCATACTAGATAGAGCGCACTTTCACTTTTACATTTAAAATAGTGTGGCTGCTATTTCTTTCTATATCGGTTGGCGTGTCTGGTGTGTAACCCGAGATTGGTTTGTGCGTTTTCCCTCATCTAGAAAACGAGATGCGAATTGGAGTCTCAGGATTAATTTAATGATACCTTATTATTTTTTATGCTCATCGTGCCAGTCTCGTGCCTGGTGTTCGTTTTAATTTTACTTTGCTATTTGTAGATGTGCTATTAATGACGGCCTTCAATTAAAATCGTACATAGTGGTCGTATTTTTTTTACTGAATGCATACATTCAAAGTTAATGCCACCTATTTTTCATTGAAGCGGTTTTTTCTACTTTTAGAAATTCATGAATTACTATATTCATATTTTCATATATTTGCCTAAAAGGAATTCATCATCTCTTCACGATCATTAAAATTTTTGCAGTTCCATTCTTTGTTCCTACCAATTATCGTGATCATTCAACTACATAATTGGGAGGTGGAAGAAAGAGAGTACTACTTAACGGTTGTTTTTGTGCATGAACCTTTGCGCATTGTCTAGCATTGCTTTCATTGACGATTTGCAGTAAGCAAACCGAGAAAACATTTCGATTTCCACTTGTGCTCATATATTTTTATCTTGCAAAATGTTCAGAGTAAAAGCGTCAGCAGACGTACATTATTGTCGCAGCCCACGAAACTGAACTGAACATCAAATACAAAGAGGCTGGCCTTTTTATAGAAAGTTTTACAAGATTTGTTTTTAAACAATGTACGATAAGGTTATGATAGTACATCATCATAAGATAGTAAGATGTATACATTTATATAAAAATTATATATAGCAGTAGCAATGAAAATCTTTGTTCTGTATCCCATTCTACTTTGAAATGCAGGTGTACATTCTAAAAATACGGTCTCTCTTTTAATTTGCTGGAATTCAGCGTAACGAGATGACGCACAAAAATACTTGAATAAATTAACGATTCTATTTAGTGCGAAAAACTGCGTTAATTATTTTTTTTAACGAATACTAGAATCGGTAACACAAGTTTACATGCGTAATTAATTACTATCTATGATGCGTGAATATCAATTCAATTTATCAATGTCGTATAAGCGTATGAGTTGAACTGATTGGTAACTGATATCCAAAACTTATCGAAATCTATTACAACCCACGCAATTTTTTCTTGTGTCTACATCTTCAACACTGAGCGTCGCTTTGAAATACATGCTGATCACCTCTATGAAATCTTCTGGCTGCGTATCTATTCAATCACATTAGGCACTACGACTACATAAGAATGTCATTGAATCTTCAGTAGCTTTAAAACCATATTTCTTTACTATCAAAATTTCTTGCTACTGCAAATACAAAGGATTCTTTTATGTTAATTGAATGAAATCTGAACGATGGCAAATAAATTACATTTTGTATTGCGTACACTTTACTCGAACACTATCCATTTTGAACATAAAACAATGTTGCATGTGTTGTTAACAGCCAGCAATAATAATGATCTTATAGTCCACGTGCTCCTCCAACTTAATTTTTGAATGCCATATTTTTAGACCCGACAAAAACAGTTTCATATTTATTTTCGTCATCTAGTTCGTATGTAAACTAGATATCAAGTTTAAGCACAAGAAGGCTACGATTTTTAATTTTACGATTTCTTCCATTCGTAAGAGGAATATATTTTATATGTAATTTGTACTGTTCGTATGCTGTATAAAAATCAAATTAAGAAAAGGTACACGTACATATGTGATAAAGAACTAAAACGATAGCGGCATATATTATGAACGTGATACATAATATGATTTACTACAGATTCCTCCTTCTATCGCCCGATGCTATTCTAAGGTAATTGATATCTAAGTTAGTATATGTTATGCATTCCAAATGAAACAATATAATAAAGTAAGGATCACGAGACTAAAAACGTTCGTATTTGCATAGTAGCGCATCAGTAAATTTCATAAAAAGATATATGCCCTATGCCATTTTCATCTGGAGGGAAAATGGAGTTTATATTGCCAAAAGTAAAAGGATATTTCTCTTGTTTCGCATTTCAGATTGAGAATGTCCACGAGGACGCGGCGGAGGAGGTTGATTGAAAAGTCAAACAACCCCAATTGCACCCAAGTTAATTTTAAGCAGTGTGAATAACAAGTATATATATTCTCGTTTTATGCCACGAGCAGAAAAACGAAAATGTCTTAAATAAGATACTTAGATTGAAAAATGTTTAAGATAAAGTAGTTACAAAAAAGATATCCGATAGTAAAGGCAGCTAAAAGGCGAACTGGTTTCGTTTCTATTTAAATTACCTTACGCCAAACTCCTACGTGTGGAGAGCCACCTCTTTAATAAACATAATCAAATGTAATTCTAAACTATATATCTTTCAGCTTGACGTCTTGTTTTTCAAGGAAGACGTTCATTCGCCTTATATGAAGCTCAAGTTGAACATTACATTATTTTCCCCCTTAATTCTACGGTTTGGCAACAAGCTATGAAGAGAAAAAGTATCATTTTTCTTCCTCGCTTTCTCCTCCACCGACATGACTCAGGCTGGTGATAAGGTATGAAATGACTATTATTAATATTGCTTTCTCTACGCACACCCACACAGATTTCTTTCGTAGCGCTAGATATTTCAGATAACGTTTAGCAATCACCACGTCTTCTCCTTATTATCCCGATTTCGCCACAATATCAGACCAATGCGTACATTTTTTCATCCAAAAGAGTAGAAATCAATGGAGCAGAGGGAAGCAAGCAAGTTTCATTTGGCTTTTTATCTAGATTTCATGCAAGCTTGATGACAAGCAACAACGTAATAGCAGTGCATATGCTTAGTTTAGTAATATAATACATGTTTGATAGTAAGTTTTTTATATATACGTTTAAGGTCGTATCTGTTTTTACAATCGCCCTCCTTATTAAAACCAAGACGGCTCCCACACACCAAAACTGAGCTCGTAACCGTAACCATACTTCTTTGGTTTTCCCTTTCGGCATTACTTTGTTCTTTGTATGCTTTCTTTTTCGTTGTTGGTTAGTTCTCGATTATATGTTCCGTTTCAACTAGAACTCATCATTGATAACAACGCATTCATCATTCTCGACAAGTGGTATACTACTACTACTACAATATGTTCAGTTCAAAGCCAGTATGTCAGTCAATTTTTTTTGTCATGAAGTCTCATTGCCCATCAGAGATTTTCGACTGTGCGTGTCATCGCTGGGATTAGATGATTTTGTTATGCACATCATCATCATATACCTCCTGATGGCTGTTTGTGAATCAAGATCATACATGAATCTTGTTAGCTGTGAATCTTTGAACTTCCAAAATGTTCAAACATTGTGTTTCACTGGATCTGAAGACAATTTTTCTGGACCGATAGCGGCGAAACCCGGTGACATCTCTATGATGATGCATGCATGACGATGATGTGCGATCATATTCATATTTCTAGTTAAGTTATCACATGTCTAGCAGTAAGTATACTTGTGTAGGAATGTTTGCTTACCCCATGAGGTGAAAGTGTCAACGCCATAATCCTGGAGTTCCTCACCAACCGTGTTGTATGCACATAACTATAACAGCATAACGTGTTGAATTAATCGTTTTATGGGATATATAGCTCATGGTTCATGACACTGTCCTAAAAACTTGATTTGAAATAACCATATATACATACATATGCATGTGTAAATATTTATACCATTTATATAATGTGTACTTCATGTAGCCAGCCGTGACAATAAAATTTTATTTCATATATACATACATACATATACATCTAGAACGTGAGTGTAACAAAGAAATCGAAAGCGTTCTCTTTTAGTGCCATACAAAATCTGCATTACCCTTTCGGAGTCGTAATAAACACTAGTCATTATTCTTACGAACATAGCATTTATCTATATGCACTATGTCGATAAATGTACATTGTACAAATATTTGATATGAAAGGAGTAAATGCGGGGACATGGAATCATGTGCAATATAAAATTTGGTACTAAGCCGAAACTGCTACATATTCGCGGTTTCTAGCAATCCACAAAAGCATGGATAGATAAAGTTATTTATTCCATGGTAATAGTGGTAAATGTTTTTTTAACGCAACTTACGTATTCAAACGTTTTTCATGGAATTTCGATATACCACCCAAGTGGTTTACGGATATATTTGATTCCAGAAATTTTTCCTCAGATTACTATATTGCTTCACGTAAATTTTACCCACCAAATCCCAAGGCTGTCCATGATAACTTGGCACTGACAACATAATTCAACAGAAATGAATGACGAAGATTGCATATGATTCTTATATGCTTCGTCGTATTTCAATCATTATCAAATGCAATGCAGAATTTGTGTACATTATTTGCATAGTGTTACATAAAGTACGTTTAACGAAAGATGTACGTCATACTAGACAACCAGTCGGTGATCTACTTACCTAAAACTAGAATACCGTAATTGTTCGTTGAATATTCCTTACATGATTTATTTAACTTTTGAAATGAACAAAAAGGGCATTTAAAATTTAACAGAGCATACATAAAGTATAAGAGTTATTACTCATAAATAACGTTAAAACAAATTTGACATATACGTACATATAGATACCTAGTCGTTGATATATTTATACAATAAATTAAATAATGTGATACTTTAAGTAAATGACTCGATTTTAATGGCTCCAGATATAAACTATTTATAGAGCCCATATTCGTATATAGTCTACTTGAAGAGCAGAATTTTCATCATCCCAAGTTGGCAGCCATAGTTGTCTCGCCCTCCAGAATTCTTCTCTGGCCTACACGAGAAATCAAATAAAAGAAACTAATGCTTATCTTAAAAGAACGAATTGTAATAACCCAATCCTCCTTATTTGAGAAACGAGTAAAAAATACAAAAAAAAAATCTTATATAAAAAGAAGAAATCCGTCTTAATATGTGCTATTAATACACATTAAATAACCCATGAACATTTTATGCAGATATTGATTAACAGTTACGGTTACAACAACGTTATCGTAACATAGACATATGAACTTTACTTACGCTAGGATTTTTATTTTTCCACGGCTTAGGTGGCGTTGTATTCTCTGGGAAATATCCTGATGTTCCTCCAACGGCAACATTGAGCATAATATAAAACTGTAAAATAAGAGATTACATAAAAGTTTTATGAGCCGAGCATCCAATTAAGTACCAATTCATTACAACGCTAAGACGATAAGAATATATTATAGTGTTTGTGAGTATTGACATATCGTACAGGCTGATTAAATGGAGACATTTTTTCGTCGTCCGACAGCTTTGGTCCAGTGAAGTTTCCCATTTCCCAAAAGCCGCCTGCTGGAGGAGTGACTGTTCCCAGTACCTCATCATCCAATGTGAAAATCATTTGCTCTATAGGTAAAAGAAACTGACTGAAAGACTAGTTTCTACACTACGAATATTGTTTAATTGTATATGCATTATGCCTTGTAGTTATTACGACAGCATCACTCCGATATGCTCCTCACGCTACATATTTAATTCTTTAATTACACGGATTAGAATATGGAACATGACACTAATTTCTCTGAGAATTTGTAACTTTTCTTTCTCTGATGCCACACACTAAGATGCAAGTATATCCTATTTTATTTAATACATGTACTAAAGTACTAATGATATCATTAGTATACCACATAAATATAATCCATACGTAGTCCCTTACCTGGAGTCCATATTAGGCCATAATTATGAAACTTCGTGTGAAATCCTTGGATATCGTTTCTTTTGAAATGAGCTAGTCTCCACATATCCGTTGTTCGATTTATTCCAAAGTGAAGTGTGGATCCAAACTGATTGCAGCCAATGTCTTCTCTACTTGGACTGAAAAGGATCCTGTTCCCACGAGATTCCATTACATCAATCTCCCCACTGTTCGGCCACATGCCGAATTTATTTCCTTGGGGCATTAACCAAATGGCTAAAAACAAAGAAAATATATTACCTGAGAACGGCTGCAAGCGTTAGTTAGTCACAGTCTCAGTTAATACTAGCACTATATAGACTATATGTGTATCTATTAATGTATGCATGCTAACAGTATCACTTTTCTTTTCATCATAAGAATGAGAATGAAAACGTGAATTCTTGAGCAATTTCCTCTCACATGCTTAAGAAGTTGGTATATCAAACATTCAAACTATTTGATATAGTAAAAACAGGATTTCTGCAAGTCGAAAAAATTTCTTAAAAAATAATTTGGAGCTTCTTATAATATGTGGGCTAAGATCTGATAATAGTCATTTAATGGATTATAAGAATCAACTTAATCAAATGGTTAATTATGAATGAATAGTGGGCAACAACCGTAGTTCCAACTCCCAAGTTACATGTTTTTACACAATCCCTTAATCTCCGTTCGTTTGCGTCACAGATATTAGTGTTGTATAAAAAGAACATAATTAATTCAAATCCATACCAGGCCAAATCCAGTCTCCTTTTGGCAACTTTGCTCTCACTTCCAAATGACCATATCTGAAGCCAAAGGCTCTCCTAGTATTGATCCGGGCTGACACTATGGAATTGTCACCTACACTTCGTTTTTTTGCTTTGATTCTAAAAATTGGAATACCAGAGATAAAAGGAATGAAGTTTTGAGTTATTAGGTTAAAATTAAATTGAGACATTTGAAAAACCAATACACACCCACACAAGACCTTTAAAAATGAACTACTACCTTGTACCCACGCCCTCCGTTCCATCATCTTGAGAAATGCTTTCTTCATATTTTTTAGTATTTATGGTTGGTTTTATGTACAATATCCCATTGCGAACGTAGCTATTTGCCGGATCATCATCATAAGATTGGAATTCGCCATTCTGAGAGTGAACAAAAAGTGTAAAGATTTGTTACAAAACATTTTCCACGCTGATATAACTTTGTTCTCATCATTGTTTTGACATGCATATATCCATAAATGATGATCAAAGATATTAGCAAGAAAGTACAATAAGTAGTGAAAGAGATTTTTTGTTCTGACCGTTCTACCAGGAGCTGCAATTTCATGCTCCCACAAATTTCGATCCAACGTGTAAAATTCTTCTGAAAATATTAAATCACCAGACTGGTGATGTCGACGTATCATCGATGTTGTAGAGGACCAAGCCCTCGCTGACGCAGAAAAATATCAATGAGATCAAAGCAGTCAATTAACGAAATATCGTATTAAATATCGAAATGCCTTTGCCAGTTTATAATGCACGGATACCGAATGTATTAAAACTGAAATATAAAGTGAGACACTAAAAGGATGGTTTATGCTTATGATAATATCATTATAGCTAAAATTTGCGATAGACTACATATATCATAAAGTAATGTATATACTCGCATTCACTTTTACAACTAAATTGCATGGTAGATGGAATTTATTCTTTATCAT
>JAQFZG010000155.1:0-45594 GCA_034695465.1 Entomobrya nicoleti
ACTTAAATGAAGCTTTTAGATCAAAAATGGTCAAAAGTTTCGAACTTTAACAGCTTATTACTCGGAATGGGGGCTGCATAACAACGTGAAATTTTTTATAATCAATTACGGGGAAAATGTAGTTTTCAAAAATACCCATACTTATTGGTTACGCTTCCACCATGTATTTCAAATGGGAGGGCTTGTCGTCCTACAGCCTATGCACAAAACACACTGTGCAAACGTATTGCATTGCCATACTATCACTGCATGTTTTGTTTTGTCGTTATTGAACTACATGCGTACGTCATTATAAGAATACGGCAATTAGCTCCAGAAAACGACTAGTCGTGGAAAAAAACAACTAATAACCTGAATACTAAATTAGAAGTTTATGTTCAGTAGAACTTTTTCAGGTTTGTTGGTTCCTAATTGAAACGATACCCTAGGGACACCGTAAAATTGAAAGAATAGTGGAAACGGCTTCAAACAAACAAACAATGCATTAAATTAGTTTTTGTACGTCTCAATTCTAAACGGTGCATAAATACCAGGAATAGGTACACCAATACACCATGTTATATTTCATAGCAAAACAGGTAATCATAATTACCCTTTCTAGATGACAGTGAAGTAGATAAATCTAATATTTATATTGCGTGCATGGGTAAATAATCCCTACAATCCAAGGTAAGACTACATACTGGTTACGTTACAATATTGACCTTCGATGATATGATTAGTGATTCCAATTTTATCCAACCCTCATGCTTCATGTACCAACTCGTTTGATATTTTTCAAAATAACTAATTACATTACAAAATAGTTCTAAATAATGGACAATTTCTATTTCTCTTGGAATTTCTATGAATTTACTCGTTGATTTATCAGCTTCATATAAGACGTTTAAGACTAACGCTAAAATACGAGATAGATTTCGTTTGCAGTTACTTACTTATTTATTTCGACGAAAGAAAACTATTTCTATACTAAACTCAAAACCGACATAAGATGCAAAATGCATTTGATTCAGTCAACTTGTTAACCTTATTAGATAACAGATAGCCAGAAAGTGCAGTGAAAATGGAATTGGGTATGGAATGATGATGCAAACAAGCTTCATATCTCATATTAATAATACAAGTATATCTTGTGCAAGATGCCACAACTGACAAAAATTGAAGTTAAGTTAACAGTAATTGTAGAACTAACGAACAATGATAAGGCAAGAAACATGATATGAATAGCATATATTATATATGTTCAATTTAAGAACACATAAAAGCTTACTATGAATGACAATGAGAGCTAGAATTGTGAAAATTAACTGAACAAAAGTAATGTTATCTCTATCTGGCATCTGACATGCGATGAAAACAGTCATTCCACTCTTCTTCACATAAGCTGCTATTTGATATTAGAGTTTGCAATGCATTGAAAAGATAATTTTGATGATAGCAATGCGAGAGAGAACAAAAATAACGATTATTCCCTTTTTCTTATTTCAACCATTAATTTTTCCTACTCACTACTGTGTAGGTAATTGGCAGGCATGCATAATGCCTTTTATGATATGCACAATGCAAGCAAGTTAACTTCTTAGTCTAAAACTCCACAGGATAAATCATCATACATTATGCAAAAGTGATAATTACACAAGCAATGCCACACGGCATGGAGAAAATGCCCACCTTTTCCTACTTTTGTAACTTGTCATTCATAATGGAATGGAATGCAACCACAGTTAAACTTGGTTTCTTAATATATATATCAAATCAACAATGAATTTTAAATCATCGCATGCATGTAGAATGCAGACACCAAACTTTGTGATGCAATAAAGGGGAAGAAAGAATTATCTCGTGGGATGCATGGGGATGCGCTTCCACATCAATTAAGTTGGAGTCAACAGCACGAAAACGGAAGTACGTCATTTTTTCATCCCAAATCATCACGCAATGTAGCCGGGCAGTCATTGAACGAGATGTTGAGAAGGGTATAACACTTATAAAATTCATGCATTCTAAATATTTCATGTATAAATGAAATATACATAGAAGGTTTAGTTTATTATTCAGTTCACCACCACAAAACAAAACTGCAGCCATAAGGCTAGAGACACCTTCATGCTAAATATTGGGTTTTGTCTGGTGTAAGAAATATCTTGAAAATCTAAGCAAGCCCGTTATTAATTCTCGGCTCAGAGAAGCTTTCATGTATTTTATTTAAAAAAAAAACATAAACATGTTTGCGTGCGGCGGAGCACATTGTGTTTTATAACATTTTAATTAAATCCCGAGAAAGAAATGAATGCGAAGAGGAAGAAACAATTGTCGTGGTCTCATGTTACGAAAACATTTTATGATAACAAAGACAACAGGAAGTCATTCGAGTGGTTTAATTTTCTGTTATTTTTCAACACTGTAGATATACAGTTTTTGATTTACATGAAAAACTGACGTTTATAGCCCATAAAATAGTATGCACAACCAGTAATGTAGTCAATATTATAGTAAGTGTAAAAACAGAAATCAAGTAGTATTAAAATGTATGAAATTCAATACACAGCAGCATAAAGCATATAATGATATGACATATGATGACACACATGAATTTAAAGCGTTTTAAATTATGCCAAAGACGTGAGAATAATTAACTTTGAACTTACACTTCCAATGCGAAGAATATCAGTCCGATAATCCGTTTGTGTTAGTTTATTTGCTGTCTTCTCAGAACTCACTTTTTCCTTATCCACATCCTCAGGCTTCTTAAAATCCTCCCCGGTTTCCTCCTTCACCTCTGTACCTTTCGGGGAACCGTTGCTGGATTCCTCTCTCAGAGAATCATCGGCCACCTCCAACTTAACTTTTTTCTCGGGTGGAGGAACCACTTCTTCCTTCCCATTTTTATCCAAACTTACCTTTCCCTCCTCTTTGTTATCGGTAGCCTCTAACTTAATCTTACTTTCCGCTACCAATTCCATGTTTATTTCTGCCGAATCAGTTTTTGGAGGAGACATGATTGGATGTATTCAGATCGCTGTTTTTTGTTTCACTTCAATTCAAAATTGCTTTCAAACAAGATATCAAACAATGGCAGATAAAGCTGTTCTGATAAGTGATTATGTGATTAATTATCTCTTGAAAGACCACGGACGGCAGCGAGATCAGATTACTGAAAACGAACACAAATTGTTTTTGAAATTCCAGGTATTATGAAACACCGACAAGAACACAATGCACCAGTCTTTCAGATGACACAAGTTAAAAAGTTGTAAGAATTGTGAGAAATTATTAAATCGTTAAGTGATCAGTTGAAGTTTAATGGACTTTTGTCAAAACACATGTTTTTAGGCATATATGCACAGGTGACAGCAAACAGTTTTGTTGTAGAAGAACCGACCAGGTGCATTTATCTTTTTTGCTTACAAACAAGTTGCAGTAAACATCAAAGCATGTGTTCATGTTCAAGCACCCTTTCACGCGGCTCGTCGCAAGACGGACAAAGTTACTCTAGCTTTGCTCAATGATGCTTTCACTTGCTGTTTTGCTATGAAAAGTATGAGTACATAGTATAAAATCAAAAAACTGTGAATTATTTTTTATGTGCATGAATTTTTTATATTCTTGTAAATTAGGAAGGAAAAAATGTAAAGTTTTTATTTTCTCGAATAATTAAAAAGCGTATACTGCACTTCTTAAAGTCTGTTGGCAATCATTACAAGTTTACAAATACTGTGTAGCATAAATATTTAAAATTAAAAACAATAAAATCAAATAAACTTTAGAAAAAGTAACTTGTACAACAACCTAGATTAATAAAACAACTTAATTATGTTATGCAGCTCTGTCACTGAAAATTCTGAAGTTCACAGTAAAAGTTTACAATTTTTATAGTTTATTTTTATGTGGCAATTCAACAAAACTAATTTCAACTTATCTATTGAATGGGCGCTGACGCTCTCTCCACCTCTGTGCAGAATTACTATTGCCACCTCCAATTGAATTATTATTATTACGTCCCATGGGCGGTGCTTCTCTATACGAGTTTCGGGACTGGTATGGTTGATTTCGAACACCTCCATTCCCTCCAGACGAAACTTGGGATCTTACTGGTGTTGAAGAACGGAACTTGTCGTCGTACATGTTCTGCCGACCTCCACCAGAATGGTCCTGCCGCATGTAGGGCGATGAATTATCCCTATTGTCGCCACCACTCGACCATCTCTGATCATTGCCGTATCCCTTTCCCATACCCCCTCTAGAACCCCTCCGAGGTGAGTTTTGTTGACCATCCATTCTCTGTCCGAAATATGATCCGCCACCTCGAGGAGTTCTGAATCCACCCCTGTCATTGTAAGGTCTTCCAAGCAAGGATCCTCTAGAATTTCCGCGTCCTCTTGGACTGAAATTGTCCATACCTCCTCTCATTCCACCTTTGTTATATGCAGCAGCAACTGAGCCACTTTGGCCTGATGATTCCAATGCGACAAAGTCGTCAACGTGAAGTGAGGGTGGACGGGATGTGTTCGGAGGTCGTGAACGGAATGGGTCCATACCTCTTTGGTTTTGAAGACCTCTACCAAATCCACCTCGCATGCCACCACGCAAATGTGAACCAAAAGGTTTTCTGTGTGATGTGAGTTGGATGAGAACAGAATGTGATGGAGTATCAATCGAATGCTTCAGTTTTGCTTTCTCATTGTTAATAGCATCGTCCTTATCCCCAGCATTGATTCCGTCAGTTGACTTGTAAAACTTTTCTAGCTCCTTTGTCATGTCTACATCGGGGACGAAAGTTTGACATAACTCGTTCAAGTCGCAGGCTATCAAGTCGGAGTCTGAATACTCTACGTCCAAATCAAATGCAGGAGGGATTGACGTTAGCCAGAAGGGCGGTAAGTTTTCTGAACCAAGTTTTTCCACAATGACAAACACGGGTCGTTTACTGAACAGTTCTTGGAGTAAATCAGGTGGTGGAAGGAGAGTTTCTGACAAAGTTTCTCCAGATTCTTTCTCTTCCAAAAATTCCAAAACTGTGATGAGCATGGTGGCAGTGTTTTCAACTTCAGTAGCCTCAATAGTTATTTGGGTCTGTGTTGACGTGGGATCATTCAACTTGGTCAAAAACTTTGAAAGAGATCTTGACAATTTGGCAAGCGGATGTGGTGAATTTGACCAAACAAAATTTTTCTGTGAACTTTCTTCGTCATCGTCATCTGCATCCATTGGTTCAGCTTTTATTTTCTCTGCCTCCTCTTGAAGTTCTTCCTCTGATTTCTTGTACGTTCCGGGCCAGTCAACTGCATTCTTAAACTCCTGCTTTGTTAGTACACTTGCTCTGTTGGTAACATTGCTACCAGTGCCATGTCTAGCGGATGTTAATGATCTCAGTAATTCCACAGTTGAAGATATACAGGACCAAATCGCATCAAATGTCTCAGTTTTCGCTAAATCAGTCTCACTCAAAGTTAACAAAATATTTTTGAAAACTCCATTCGTCTTTTCAATACAGCTTCTCATGTGATAAAACCCATATTCAGTTTCAGAAATAATTTCTAGACCCCTCAGCACTCCTTCCATAACACGACTGTCTGACAGCTTGTAGGGTGTTGTGCAAACGTACATGATAAATGCATTGCAAATTGTTATAAAGATGTCCTTGGGAGGAAGTGAATTAGCGAGTACGAATTTGGAGTCAAATATTTTCCCAGTAAATCCATACATGGGCACAATCATGTTAATTTCCTGATCGCACAAAGACTGGAAAATTGTGACAATGTTTTCTTGTGCCTGGACGTGACATGCAGGTAACTGAGATGATAAACCACTATTGTTTGTCAACACACAGCAGAACTGTGTAATCAATTCAGTGTACTTTTCATCAAGTTTTAACACACCTCTAAGAGCTTGCAAAATTCCGCTTTTAATTGTTCCGGAATTATTCACCAAAGAAGAAAGAAAGCCCAGCAGCCTGGCTGTATTGCCAGAACAAGATAGCATTTTGGGACTTTTGGATTGATCAAGCCAAGCTTTGATTGAAGAATTTTGACTGGTATTTGCAGATGCCCCTGCAGACTGAGAATCTACAAATGCTTGTTGTTGAATTTCCATGTCACTTTCCATGGATAATTGGACGGCATCCAGAACAGCTCGACAAACAACCATACAAGTTGAGGCTGACAAATCTGCCAACTGAACACAAAGCCGTTTCAATAAGGTGATTAGCCTGGAATTCGTGGAGCCACACAGGACACCAATCATTTCCTGTATCCTTAAAGAAAGCCCGTGTATGTACGCACTCCATAATCTCCTCAACTTGACGTTTTCCAAACATTCTGCTTCATTGAGAGGTATCTTTGACGCGATTGGTAGCGGCAATGGTAGCAACTCCGAAAACATACTGACACCGGTTTGAAATGTTGCAGGCTCTTCCATAGTGTATTTAATTATTTCTGAGACCACAGCAGTCCAAGTGCTTTTGTTCAACTCTTCCTCAGACTCAACACCTTGCTTCAAAGCGGGAATTGTGTACGCGAGCAAAGATCCTATGACATTTTGGGCAACTTCACGAGATCTCCGGTAACAAGGAGCGTTATGAGGAATGCATTCAATCACGCTGAAGACCTTTAGCAAAACTGGTATTGCTGTTGTGTCCTTGAATTCTGTGAGACAAATGAGAAAAGTATTAAATAAATGCAAAACAATATATATCATTATCGTTAAACAGTGTGGTTTTTGCTTTTTCTTACCTGTTTTTCTGACGTGAACCACTTGTGAAATAATTCTTCGAATCAACTTAAGCATAGGTGAAAGCAGATTAACCAGGGCATCACCCTTGCCAGTAATCAATGTATGGCATAGAGTTCCTGGTTGTCCATTGAAGTCATCGGTAATTTTTTGTAAAATGGCAATGAATGTAGAAATTGCATCAAAGCTATGAAGTTTGACGAGGGCAACTTCATACTTCAGTTCTTTTATCAACATATCATCAACGTCAGCAGCGATACAGTTTTTAACGTCATCTGATGAAGTGGGAACAACTGTAGAATAAAATGGAAGACAATATGCAATTTTTTTTATCAAAAACCTTCAATATAATTTCTTCAAATTAGAAAACACTATACAACTTACCTTGCGCACTGAGCAGTCTTAATGCTTGTATCATTTCCGGTGCATATCCCCAATTGGTTCGATCAGTCCTTGCTCTTAATAAGATATCCTGATTAGATTTAACAGTGTTGAACAGGTCCTGGATTCCTTCCAGTGAAAATGATGTCGTATTTAGAGAAGATCGAAGAAATGGAAGAACATCAGTCAAATTACCAGTTAGACCATCCGGATCTTCCTCCATCTCACTGATTATTTCATGAATTTTAGCTCCATGCTGCAAAGTTGAATATGATTAGCATGAGTACTTTGTATTTCCGCATTGTCTATTTCTGTTTTACTCGGGAATAAATATACCGTCATTAGTTTTGCTTACCCGCATGAAAAATTCAGCGTTTTCTGCATTTCTAACAATGAATCCAACAACTTTACTGGCATATCCTCGTCGTACCGTTTTCTCGATGGCACTTAAGATAATAAATCTAGAATCTCTAGTGGGCCTTAAGCAATTCAGTAAGGGTACAATTAATTCCCCAATGGTCAAAGTGCATGACAAAGACTGTCTACCCAACTGTGTAGCCAAAAATGAAACGAGAGTCTGCAGACAAGCTATGTCCTCATTCTTTTCTTCTTCGGTTTTCTTCTGATGGTCTAGGCTGTCTGATTGTTCTGTAAGTTTATCAATACACCTCATAACTTCCAAACAATGGCATGCATACAGTGCTATGCTATTGCCATCTTCTTCTAACTGTGCAAGTGTTTTCAGTAAAATTGTTGTAGACTCCGATTCACTGGACAAGTATACTAGACCCGGTTCCCATTCCAATAGGATGGAAATTATTTCACTGACTAAACCTCCAGTTCTTCCGTACAAATCTTTGTTATTGACAAGCACAGTACAAAGTTTGACGAAACGGTACTGCTCCAGTGATTTAATAAACGATATTTTTGGATCATGTCCAGCCACTGAAGACGGCGGAAGTTCTACAAGGCTCCCTGCTGGCAGTATTCGTAAAGGATGTGAAAGATACTGATCCACATTTTTGGCCATGTCACGAAGAGTTTCTAATATGTGCACGCAGTCATCCACGTCCTGTGCTTCAACCGAAGTACTCAACTCCGCCGAACTATTTTTCACGATTCCCAAAACGAACTCTTCAAAAGTGTTCAGATCTTCCGAGAGTTTTACTTTCTTCAAAAATGAGCGTATTGAAAAACAAACACGTGTGCCCACATTTTTATTCAAAGAAAATTCAAGTAATTTGCCGTAGCTTGAGTTTTCATCATCTTCATCACCAACAAATGTTCGCAATCCCTCCTTCGTCAGAATGAGACAGTCAAGCGCACGTAATATTGAGAGACGCATGGTGGTGCTCATATACTGCTCTTCAAAGATTTCGATTAATTTTTGTTGGATTGTTGTTCCTCCTTCAATGACATCTTCATCTATTCTGTATTCTAGAAGTTGATCTACGACCTTGTCTCCAGATAACGCCAAAGCGTGGACGAGTTTTATGCCAACTTTTATGTGTCGTGTTTTGTATGGCAAGGATGACTGTGCTTTAGCCAATGATAAGTCGATCCCAATAGCAGTCCAATAGAGCATAGCATCCCTCACTTCTGCAAAGATACCACAAACAATCGTCACATTCATAAAACTGTTCACTTGAGTCCTTCGATATTTAAACAACGTATAACGTATCCAAATAATGTCTTACCATCAGACACACCATCGTCATCAATGCAGCAACGTGGAATAATGGGCACTAGATCTTCCATGTCTTGTACCCATGCTTCAATTTTTTCGTTTTTAAAATTACTTCTTGACCACTCATTCGCCTTCGCAGTAAGAACTTCAAGCATTTCTTGCGCCGATTTATTTACGGGACCCAACGTCTGTGTTACTTTAAAGTTTTTCAATGACGACACTTGAAAACTTTCTGAAAACGGATTGAACGACGGTCCAAAAATGTGTGTCCATTGTTCTTCCCATTCTCCGTATTCATACTCAGGAAACTCTGGCATTTCTTCGTCACTAACTTCTTCCACACCTGCTTCCTGGAACTCATCCAGCAAACAGTCTTCTTGATCACTGAGAGGTTCAATAGCCGGTGAAGCACTAGGTACAACATCTCTGACGGAAATTGGAAAAGCAGGGCTAGTCACCTTATCCACAGCGCTGGTATTGGGTGTGACATCTTTGTCTTCAACGTCCATTTCTAACAAAAACAAATCGCGATCAGTAAAAACGGATTAAAGCCTGAGTCTAACTTCTAAATATCAAGGTGATATACCTTCTTCTTCAGGGAAAACTTCTCCGTCTGAAATATCCTCCGCATCCTCCACTTCCGGTAAAACAGGCACTGGCTGTATGGGTGGAACCGCTTGTACCAGGGGCTTAATAGCATTTTCAGATTTGGCATCAAAGTGATCATCGGAACTTAAATCAGATTCTGCAGGATCCCTTTCTCTGTCAATTGGTTCTTCGGTGTACGATTGTTCCTCTCTAGTGCTAACAGGAAAAGCAGAGTCAAATTTAACACGAGTCGTAATAGTTGGAATAGCTCTTGGTGGCTCCGGATCAAGTGCCCTTTTGGAATCTGAAAATGGGGTGCTAGCGGCGACAGGTTTGGAGGGCAACAGATCAGAACGATTATCTTCGGATGTGTTTGGAGATACAAGAAGAGCTTCAGCTGAAGAATTTGCATGCTTTTTTGGAGAGTCAATATCATAGGGAGAGGCCGTGGGATCAGGAGATACCGATGACCTTGCTGCGTTCTCTTTATCTTTAATCAAATCGGTAGTTGGTTGATCTACTGTTGGCTCTTTTAGAGGGACTTCGTCCACTGCAAAGCCATATACAGCTAAAGTAATCGTAGAATATATTCCTCTGACAATTAGCCCATCAGTTATAATCTGTTCTTCAGGATCTACAGTCAAATGAATTTTGGACTTGTCATTGAAACTAAAATTCTGTAGTAAGGTAAACGCAGACTTTGATGGAACTTGTAGATCGTTGTAATAAAATTCCAATTCAAGTTCTGATGGATTTGTAGCTCTGCAAAGTAAAATAGTTTGAATTAGTTGTATTTATAACGTGTGCAAAATAATCAACATAATTTTTTTTTAAATATAAATGCAGCATGCAGCATTTCTCACCCTAATTGGTAGGATCCTGTGGACAGATTAACAGTAGCTCCTAATGGAATCACCCTTATCTCTCTTATCTGCGCCGGCTCCTTAATTTGTATTAAATCTGCATTCAGGGCCTGAAATTAAGGAGCAAATCGTTAAAACCTTGATATTCCTACTGCTCCATATTTTGAACGTTATCGCTGTTACATTGTATCATACATTGCTATCCTCGTGAAAAAATGTTCCAAGAAAGATAAGCTTCACTTCATCCTTCTTCCCATTTTTGGCATCATCCTTAGTAATTGATATACCCCTCAGAGGCTCAGAATTAGTAAGTATTCCAAGTGCAGATATACTACCAGTGCTCATGGACAAATCCATCCTTCAAAACCAAAATTAAAATGATCATCAAACACTAACATTACAAACTTACTAATTAATTGAGCATTTAATTAAAAAGACGTCAAATCAACTTTACCTGGAGTAGGAGTACTGTGTCAGAGGAGACACCAAACTTATAAAATCAACTACTCAACTATAATGTACTACTCACTTTACTTATCTTGACTAATAAAACAACTATCTTCTTCTCAGTCTTTACATGCCTAATCACTCATCAATGATAGATGAGGTTTAATTATTTTCATTTCATTAACTTTTCAACTACTTTGTCAACATATTTTATTCAGCTGTCCAGAGAAGTGAATCAAACAACTTTTCGGCTTTGATGACTGATTTACATTTGAATACGTGTGGCGCTTGAGGACGGTACCACTTGCAACATAATTGGATGCATACATATGCTTTAAACATTCACCGTGTGTGCATTGAGCATCCAATGCTATTATGCTATTCAAGCACCCTTACCATACATACCAATACCAATCTATCTAGCTAGTGTCTAGCAAATGCAACGGGGTGCTTAGAAATCGCATAAAAACCAAAGCTGAAAGCCAACAAAGTACAAAAGTACAGGCAATGGTTTCAAGTTTCAATTCAGCTTCAAGGCTTTTTGTTTGAGAAAAATGATAGATCAACAGAAATCACCTGATGATGTTGTATGTAAAAAAAAGTGTACGTGCAAAACTAAGCCGAAGAACCGAACAAAACAAGACCACAAACTCGCAAACAAACCAAAGCACACGAGTACATGCGAACGCGCAGTAATGTCAGTACGTCGTGTATTAAAATTGTTTTTGTGCACAGTGCACACAATAGACAGACGAATCAACAAAAAGTAGTGCATTAAAATGTTCGTCCGTATCATCGGTTTGTATCAAAAATTTAACATTTTTGAATGTAGGCCACAACACAAGAAATAATATTATACAAGATTAATTCATGATTAGAAGAGATATGCGTAATGTGCAGTGCATAACCTTGTTTGGTGTTTATGCAATTTTTTCCCGAGTGAAACAATAAGGTTTCCTTCGCTCAATCTTTTGATTAGCATTATGTCATTTACGTTAATTGGAGGAATGGATTTTAGGGTATAAAGTGAAAGTATAGACGGAATTACGATGTGTGTATTGTATGAAAGAGAAGTGCGTAGTTAACTAAATGGAAATTTTTTCGTTGAGAAATTTGTGTAGACTAATTGGGATCGTCTGCAAGTAGCCTTGCCTCCTCGCCCTCGGCCGTTCCGTCGTCTGGGATCCACTGGTAGATTTAAGGTTTGTGGTATATATTGTGCTATCTTAAGTTAATGTCATTGGAGGTGTCTGGCGTCGTTTCATAAACTAATGAATTGACTGTTTGAATATTAACTAGTTTAGAGTTGAAGAGGAAAGATTTGAGACGTTTGAAAAGTTGTCGATAATAACGTGGGATTCCAGTAAATATGATTACGTAATACGATGGTGGGTTTAGGCAAAAAGAAACCAGTGTCTGGACGCCGTGGTCGTAAAAATATTTATCCTGAACGTGAAGTGGGTGGAGGAAAAGAGGAGTCAAGTTCGGGTAAGTTGTGAAAGTTATTTTTTAAGTATTAGAATTCATTTTAAATCTGTATCAAATGATCGAGAGCAAGATTATGATAGAATGTGTCGCTATGGTTTCTACAGATGTTGAGAGTGAATCTGGGCGTTCTAGTGAGATCAGTTCAATAGATAGCAGTGTAACCGCTTACAAAGAGAGAAAGGGCTATGAAGCAATTCAAGCACTGATATCAGCAGCTTTAAAAGACAAAGAAAGTGTTCATCTAAATGTTGATGGTCGAGGGAGTTTGACGGATGTGATTTGTGTTACTAAGAAGGAAATTATGAAGATTGACGAAGCTCTCGAGACAGTTGAGACACAGGCGCCTTCTGCAGGAGAACTGCCGTCCAGTAGTTCTGGGGTAAATCATGCAGTCGTTTCTGAAGATACTCGTAATGGAAAGGCTGGGGATAAGAAGCAGACGGATAGCATACCTGAGAACGGGTCTGAAACTCAGAATACTGTAGTACCCACAGTATTAAATTGGCCGACTGATAATGAGGTAAATATGGAAGTAGTTTCTGATGCACAAAATGTCATTAGTCAAAATATCGATAACATGTGTGATGATACTGATGGAAAACAGGTAGTGGAGCGTTTGATGGTCGCATTGGAATCCCGATCTCCTGCTGATGGAATTGCTAAAGAGTTAGTGAATGTAGAGGGTTATACAAATGACCTCTGGGGCTCAGCAGTGGAAGTAGGGAATGTGAACTTTTATCCAAATGCATCGACTCGTCCTCTGAAAGACGATGAATATCGGGAGTTTTTGGCGTCGGAAGAATCTGGAAGTGAAAGTCAGGAGCATAGAACATGTGTAGAGTCCACAAGTGGAAATACAACATTAGCATCACAGGTGGATGAACTTCAACATGATGAAGATGTACTAAAATTGATAAGGGCTCCTGAAAGCAAATACAATGGACTTGAGATAGTAGAGCACGAAGAAAATCCACCTGAAAGCGAACCCACGGAACTTGCCATCGTAATCCCCGAAGAAAATCCACCAGCAAGCAAACCACACGAACTTCCATTCATTGAAGACCCCAAAGAAAATCCACCAGAAGGCGAACCCTATGAGCTTGTCATCGCAGAACCCGAAGAAATTCTACGAGAAAGCGAAAACAAAAAACTTATCATCGTAGACCCCGAAGAAAGTCCCCCTGAAAATATATGCACTAAGCTTGGCATCATAGACGCAGACCTCAAAGAAAGTCCACCTGCGGAGGATGGTTGTCATCCAACGGATTCAGTTCTACCCGAAGCTAGTAGTGATGCATTCTCAAATGCGGATTTTGATAAACTTGAAATATCAGATGATTTTATGCTGGAAGTTTTTATAAAAGATGTAGAGGAAGGCCCATTGATAGATAATGATTTAAACATTGAATTCGGAAATGAAATGGAATCAGCATCGGCAACAACAGCACCTCCAGCAAACGAAGGCCTGGATGAAACTGACGATTCAAAGTTACATGGGGTAGAACCTATTACAGAGGATTCACGTTGTCTAAATTTTGACACTAAAATCGACATTGTTCAAGGACATGAGGCTGGCTCCACTTCTTGTATCGCAACTACGAACGACGAACAATCTGAACATGCATCAATACAAGATGAACAAGTGATGGATACTGAAGAAGATGAAACGCCTGCTGAAAAGTGTTTACATAATGTTGGTAGTTCAAAAGAAAGTCCAAGGTCCAGTGTGGGCAGTAATGGGGGAAGTGTGCGTGATCCTAGACTTCATCGAAGAAATCAGTCAGTTGAGGATAGTGCTTCGCAAGTATCAGTGGCATCAACATCATCGTCTCATTCTTCCGTTCGACCCTGCAGCGTGATTTTAACGAGGATGGATGCTTCTCCGTCTGCGAGTCCAGTTCGGTCGAAGACTAAAACTAAGCCAGTCAACGGTGCTAGTCCATCCGGAAAATCGAACCATTCCATTAACACTGGTAATAATAATTTGTTATTAAATGCTTAGAAAGATTGTTTTTATTTTACTTAAATCGTTTAATTTTAAATCATTAGAAGAAAGCATGGAACATGATCAATCTAAAGGAGAACCAGAGTTGGATGGGTGTGATGACAAGAAAAAGAAGAAACCTCTGGCTCGCAACTCCAATGAAGAGGCTGCTAAATTGACACTACGAAGTGGTTCATGTACCAACGACGCAACTTCGAGTGTTGAAGAAGATGTCGTAAATATAGAAGATGAGCCTATTCGACTTTACGAACCAATTAATTTGGATGATCCAATTGAAGCTGAAGCAGTTAGTAACAAGACTGAAGTGATTAAGGAAGCTGCTCCTGACGTATCCAGTGAACCTGTTAGGACTACCCGGAAAAGAAAGTCGTCAACTAAATCTGCAGAAACAGATGTAAAGAAAGTACGTCCGAGTTCAATGAAGAGAGAATCTACCGAAAACCCGGGAAAGTTGCTTTCGTCTATGTCAAAGAGAGAAATTACGGCTTACATCAAGAAGGAATCTAAGAAGACGCAACCTGATTTTATCAAATTGTCCGAAGCGATGAACATTACGTATGATCCTACGAGAAAAGTGATGTATGACAATGGGCAAGTTGATGTGGAAATCATAAAGAAGAAACATCCTGAATTGCTCTATTATCAAATGGTAAATAATTGCGTTTTGTCATACTTAGATAAATGTATTTTTAATTACAAAAAAATGTCATCTGAATTGGTTATCATTTACAAATATTTAAGGTGAAAGACGAATTGGGACGCATTTTAAAAGACCCCACGAAAATGACAAGACTGGAGAGAGAATTGTCTGAAGAGGTACTTTCCTCTGCCTTGGAAGGGAAAAAGAAAACCTCATTCCCAAGTAAAAAACGACATCCCCTCTGGCAAAAAACAATCAAACTTTGGGGAGAGAACAAAGGAAGCGAAAATAGTGCTCAATACCAGAGTAAGTTTAATTTCCTTACAATAACATCGATTTGTTGACAGTTCAAATTAAAATGTGTTTTTTTTCAGGAGTATTGGGAATGCTGGCAGTTTGTTTTGAGTTTTCTGAAAATGCGGTAGTAAATAAGTTGTGTAAAATCCTGAAACAGGTAATAGAGACCTTGAAATATTTATTGTATACTTACCTAAATTAGTAAAATTTCTTTAATAAAATTATGGAATCTTTACGTTTTAAACAGAATGGAACTCTCTCCGAGAGTGATACTGATAAGATGGACACACCTACCATTGTGGTTAAGGAGTCGGAAATTTTTAGCGTTGTGGAGGAAGCGGACATTTGGATTTACGTGGATGGCGAGAAATACATCAAAGTTCCTAATATGTACGAGGCCGTTTTAAGTGTATTTGCGGCCTACTATATCTTCAATATAACCTACGACAAGTCACTCAAGTCGCTGTTTGAATTTTTTGACTACCTTTGCGACAATCGCCAGTCAACGTACACCAAAACACGTTTATTTTCATGTTCAAAAAAGTGATAATCTGCATGATGAATATGATGATGTTCGTTTGCATGCCATAAATGGATTTTTAACCTTGGATTTTATTGAGAAGAAAGTACAATTTTTAACGAGTTTATATTTATTTTTACTCTTGCTACAGTTATAAGAACGCAACTAATAAGTGGCCCCCTGAATTACGAATTGGTGTAAAAGAGTTTCCTGTCCTAACCCCATAAATATATGTATTGCGAGAAGGCAGAAAGCAGAGTCAAGTAAGTCAATTGAAGCATAATTTATCAATGTGATATGCATAATAAAGTATGAACAAGGTATATTTATATCTTGTCTTGAATTAAGAACTTTATATTGAATTAATGTATGAATATAATTTAATCAGCAGCTGTGTGACAATTAATTGTTTGTGTCACTTTCTCGGGAGTTTTTTTGATTCCTTGTCGTGAATTATAGTCAAGTTTCTCGAATTTATAGTATATGAATATTATAGCAAAAAAAAGTTGGTAGAATTAACGTTATTTTTGTTACAGTGTTGAAATTATATATTACTTTGTTTGCATTTAGAAATACTTGAGCAGTAGATTAAATGACTTAACGAATAAAGTTTATTTGCGAATTAAAAATCTACAACTAATGGTTATGTATGTACATTTTATTTGGGTTGATTAATAACGTCGATTTTGGAATTCAAAAAGAAAAGCAAGTTCCCTAAATAATAAGGAATAATTTCATTGAAAATTCAACAACTACGTTGTTTGGAATAGCATATGCTTGTGTCGGACCAAAGGCAAAGGCAAAAGAAAGGCATAGAAAGTCCATCATATATCATTGAATTGTAAGTTAAAGGAATAAAGATAGAGCTATATATGAAATGCAACAAAGCAAAATTTGTTAAATATCCCAGATGGAAGCGTATGAAAAGATCTCTCAGTGCTTTCTCTTGCTTCATAAGTCAGTAGTTCAGATCTAGTCACAAAGAAAAGAATATTGTAGAGTCAAAGTATCAGATTGGATGATAAGTACAAAATATTATTTAATTCGTGGAAAAAGGCTTCAATGATTTCTTTGTTCTTTTAAAGCACCATATACATATTGTATGTACTAGTATGTACCTTTCCATTTTCTACAACAGCAGAAGTCAACAAAGTTTTTCGTAATCGATTAAGCCAGTAACGTATATGTATATTTTTCAATGTAGTAGTTTGCACCTTCGTATTTGATAGTGATTCAAGCTATATATTTTGTAGCTTTGCTTATGTACATATTTATGCTTAAATTGTCTTTTGCGTTCAATAATTTCCATCCTGTCCCAGAGTTTTCTTCATGTCGTGAGACCCATAAAAACCCCAATAGAGAGAAACTTTTCCCTTGTTCCTATCTCGGATGTCTAGTGACGTGCTCTCTGATAATAAGCACAAAAGTACATACATTACCAACCGGAAAGAGGAGCATTTTCCTTTTTATTTTATTTGAACCTATGCCTTATCAAGATGAGCATCGCTCAATTTCTGCTTTCCCCTATCTATACCAATAAGCCAAGCAAACTATGTACAATAGTAGCTACATTCATATTATTCCCATTTGCGTCATTTTCACATGCTTATTAAAATGTACCCTGCCTACACTCTTACTCATACTACGACTTAACGCAAAACTAACTAGCTATACTTGCTCGAGGGTAATAAGCAAAAAAAAACTTTCTAATAGAAAATGAAGGAATGGATATAATGAGCTTTTCTTTTCCCAAGCGGGCAGGTGTATTGAATACTAAATAGCCAATAACTCAATATTTACTACACGTGATACGTGTTGGAGGCATGACATATTACAAAACGGGTATAAACCACCATAACATTACTTTGTCTAAACCTATCAAAGAAAAGAAAGCGTCTTATTCATTTTATAGCTTTATAGGTCATTCTGCATGTATTGTTTTTTTTATTAATTTAAGCATTTATTTTGTGCACACTCTTCAAAAAAAACATTTGCGAAACAGTGGAACCGCAGACATGAAAGAACACAAGATATTTTGGGCACAGTCAATTTGTTCGCTTTAATGCTTCATTCTTTCCTGCATGACATGACCACGAAGAAAGATAAAAAAGCCATAAAAGCAACATGAGGCTCCCCAAAGTAAATTTTACCCAATATCCAAGTTATTTGACCTGATGCATGTTCATCAATCTGTTGTTCCCCTACTTTGCTATCATCCTCTATTATTTTTTATCTAATTAATTTCCCATCAATCACTTTAAATAGTTTATTAAAATGAAGACTCTTCAAGAAGAATTTCAAATTTTATAACAATTTAGTAGCAAAGCCTACAGCCTGCTGGAATAACTATTTTTCAATTATTGTGTACAAAACAGACTTTTTGAAGGTCATTTGAGATGGTGTGCCTCGAGGAATATTGTTATATCAATGATCTGTGCCATATCTATGAAACTTTTCCCTCTTTGTTTGCCAACCTATTAGTATTGGAGGAGATATAGGAATGGCATACATAAATGTTTTCCATGCATCATCTATTGAATCTATTTATGTTGGCAATCCCCATTCACCATACTACAAATTTTTACTGCATACTTTTAGGACACAAGACATCTAATCGGATTTATAGGAACTAAAACAGTAAAATAAACGGTAAGTACATTTTGAATTGGAACAAGAAAACTAATACTGCTAAGTAGGATCATAATTACCTTTGTATTATTCATTATACCATAAACTAAAGTATTTATAGAACTACATTTGAAATGCTTTCCCCTGTGGCGTGTCGTCGTGTGACAAAGCTGCTGTTCTTACTGTGTCCCATAACGGGAATTTCATACCTACTTTAAGTTGAAACTACATTCGTGAAATAACACTTTTAAGCACGCATAATTTCCCATCTGCATAACTGTGTTATAAATTATTAATGCTTAAAAGCACAGGAATGGAATGGCATGGTATATGTTTGTATTTTATTGTTTTCCCTCCCTCCCTGCTTTCTCCATCCAACAGCTTTATGATGATTACATTGGTCGAGCAGACAGGATGTCTCTCTGACAATTTCCACAGTTTTACATACCCATAATGGAACTTGTTTTGTCCTGGGAAGTCTATAAAACTGTTAGGCATTTTATATGCATGAAAAGAAAAGCGTCATCCAAAGTGTAATATGCAATACTTTCTCTCTCCTTTTTTGGCCGGCTCTCTCTCTCTTCTAAAAACACAATTCGTGTGAAAGCGAGTGCTACACCCACTTTGCTTCCACTACATCCACAATCCACACATAACCACACACATCCGTCCAAGTCCAAGCCAACAACAAACAAAAGCATGCGAACATTTTTTTCACTGGATAGTCTACTTGGCTATTGGTTAAGGAAAAAGGCTTTTCGTATTACGTAAATACTCTCATGATCGTCATCTATCTATGTATCTACTAAAAATAATATATCTGTTGTATTGTACGTAAGCAGTATCAGTAGTGGTATTGGATGGAGCACAGGGACTTTTTCTGACTGAGCTCCACTGAAGGAATGAAAGGATAATAATGACTACATGACAGAGATGAAGAAAGACCGTACCATTCTAATAGCGTATAAGAGCAGTTTTCCTATTTACCAATATAAAGATGTTATATATAGGTAGCTTACTTGTCTCACATTTTTTCCAACGAGGAACTGAGAACGGACTAAAGCTGTAGCAACTTTCCCTTTTTTCTCTTCCCCACATTCTCTCTAAATATCTTGATACTCTGGCGTTGGATGTTGGATAGGATGCCCGCTTGTCTATGGCCTTTGCCTCTCTGCGTAGTATAATATACATAGATGTGTAGGTACTTATATTCCAGCATTCCACTCCATACCTACCTACATTGAGAAAGTAAGTGTAACGGTAACAAAAATAACAGCAAAAAGCGATCATCATCATCATCACGACTATGATCAGAATGTAATAAATGTATCTATTATGTTGAATGTGTTTGTGTGCATACAACTTCAACTACGTGCTCTTTTCTTTGCTGTCTCCAGCTTGAAGTGATGAAAATGGATGGGATGCCTTTTATATTCTCTGCTATTCTCAAAGCTCATTTTCCAGAGTACACACCTCCATTTTCCGGATGTAGAGAAGATCAGCTTTTGCATGTTTATAAACTTGCTTTGCTTTCTTCATCTCTTGGCAATGCCATCCAATCCAGCTTTGAGTAAAACTGCATGTTTTTTAGAGTGTGTAGGTCACTCGGAGAAAAATCTTACTTACACCCACTCTGCCTGACAATCTATATATCCACTCCTTTCATTCATTAAGCTGGTTTTACACTATAAACTTACACAACAACATGAGATTGTTCATTTTTTTAAGTTGGTGAGTGCGGAGTATCAATGGTACTACTGGTTTCGTTTCTATAAAGAAAACATAGTGTGCAGTGATTACAAAATGTAAAAAAAGGGAAACATTTTATGGAGAGTTTTGTTAGTCTGTTTTTGTGCGTCTTCTCTTCCTCACCAACTACCTAACCCTAACCATTTTACCAACAGACCACACTCACTCCACCAAAATACCCGTTTCCCTTGAATGTTTTTTTTGTGTGTATATTTTTATAAACAAGATCAACATCATCAGCAATAAAAAATATTTTACAAGCTGTCATAAGTCATAATACTAAAACTTGAAGCAATACAACATAAAAGTAAAATATGCATACGTACTGCACATTTAAGTAACTTTTAAAAGAAAAACCTTTTAAGTTTGGAGTGGAGTTGTGTAAAATGAACAACAAGTGAAAGTGGCATGTAAAGAGAAAAGTGGACGTGAAAGTTTTATGTTTGCATGCTTGCATGTTTCATGGTGCCCATATACATTATGGTTTAAATGAATAAATAAGAAAAAACGTAATCATGCAAAGTGCTTCGTAAAAAAGTACAAGTGGAAACTCTACTTGATAGACTCACTTTCTCTTCGTTTTCTCTATACACAACTAACTTTCATTCTTCTGATTTTTTTTTGTAAAAACGTACTTTCACTTTTTGATGAAGTTGAAGTACTGAAATTGTGGAGTTGGTGTTTATTTTTATCTTGGCTTTCACTAGGTATATTTTATTTCGTGGAAAAATCAAAACGTAAATTGTGCATTTTTTTAGGAGAAACGGTGCTCATTTTTATTACTAAGTTTTGTACAGATAAACTCGTGTTGTGTTCCATTCAAACTTACACGGAATTGATTTTGCGATTTTCTTCTCAACTTTTGCCTTCGAATAGAAATACTTGATTAAATTTTCCTATTGTTGAATGACTACAAGCTTTCTTTCGGAATAAATTTTGTTGGATTTACATAATCAATATTTTGTTCATCCTGCAAAATCGCAGGCCATTGTTAAGAAATGTAAAACATGCTTGTTAATTTATATGTTAAACACACGCAACGAAAAAAGGAATTATTCTTTACAACTAAAACTAACAATTAGTCGACAATAAAAGAGAACAATAGAAAATAAGAAATGCAACATAAATATATATATTATATACACAATTCACGGTGCTTTATTGTATTAAAGTAATAAAAATGCTTTAGCTACAATTGTTAAATTTCCTGTAAAAACTGCCTTCAAAAACTCACAACAATCACTGGTACTATAATTGTTAAACTTTTTGTTGAAAACTTATGTCCACTGAAAGTTCTGCGAATTGTTGCAAATAAGAGAAAGCAATAGTGCAAAAAAATAAAAGTGTTTACAATTTACATATATATTGTTTACTACAACCGATGTTTACGCTATAGAAGTGTTGAAAATATAAGAAAAAAAACTCCTAGTTTGATAATGACGGTACTCTTGTTCCTGGGTAAGCATTAGAGAAAAACCACCACAAAAGAACGTAGACAATCCGGCTCGTTAGTTGAGTTGGCATTGGTGTCAGTGGTGGCGCGGCGGTGAAGATGATGAATTGAATCGATATAGAAAATTGAATAATCTAATTACTGCTTTCTTACCATCTGCTACCATCACACTTTTTGTGTATAGACTTGATAGAAAGCAAGAAAAAACATCAACTATCAACCAAGCTATGTAACAGAGAGAAAGATAAGTGAAAAGAGAGACGGATAGAGTTGAAGCTGGAGTGAGAGTGGAGTCTTTTGGTGGTACTGCTGCTGTGTTGTGGTGTTATGGTGGTGGTGGTATTTGGTATGATGGTGTGCAGTGTGCATACTATGTGATGGGAAGACAAAAGGAAAATCCAACAATTGAATTAAATTATCTAGGAACGATACGATACAGCTTGTTGTGTTATTTGTGTGATGTGAAAGGATGATGATGATGTACAAAAAGGAGAAAGATAATGGCTTGTGCATGAGTTGGTATTAAGAGAAAGCATATTTGACACATAATTGGTCATTGGATAATGATAAGGTGGAGTTTGATTTGGCATGTAACAAAATCAAATCACTTCTGAGAAGCCCATTCTGTATCTGACAATAAAATGAAGTATTGGTTTTTTACTTTCTCTGCTTTCTCTATTCTCTTGGGCAAATAAGGATTACTTGAGATTTTGAATTAATGTTGGACTACAACACATCAATCAAATTAATTCTGCCAAATTACCTATGAACTAAAAAAGAATTTTATTTGTTGCCATTTGTTTCTTGGAAATTCTGTTCTGCTGTGCGGAAGCTTGAATAGTAAGCAGTGCTTTTGGTTTTTTACTTGGGTTTCTCCCATTCCTCCAGTTGATTGGCCTTTTCAAGGACGGTAACCATAAAAAGCGTTCAAGATGGCGAATATGGCACAATTGACAAGGCGGCAAAGCTCTCGGGAGCTTGGCCGCCAAAGGTCGTATGACCGGATGGAGTTACGGGAGCTTCATGGCCGGTTGCTCAGTAATGAGTCTCAAGCTGGTCACTCCTCCAATTACGGCGCTCTCAATCCTGCCTTCAAAGAGGAGTCATCCAGTCTTGTAAGTTGATCAATTATTCATCACTGGAGCACTATAGTATTTATGTAACGTACCTGTTCCTTTTTTGCTTACGTAGTTTTGTTGTGGTTTCTGAGGTTGTCGTGTGTTTCATATGGTAAAAAGCATTTAGGTCATGAATGACATCACACTTCTCTAGAGATTATATCTTTGGGTAAATCCTTACATGGATTATTGATATATTCATTCACCATCCAACTAAAAAATACATGCATGTATGGAACTGGACTGTCATGTCTTTTAATAATAGTTTTTAATTTCCCATGAGTCGATATTTCTCTTGCGGCATGAATCATTTTCTGGGAAAAGGAAAGTTTTCCTTTCACATTTGGCAAAGTCATATTTGATTTTGATTACATAGCAGTTGAACTATAATAATCTTTTATTTATTTATGTATAAATCAATGAATTTGTAGTATCTCCATTAGGCATCCAGCAGTATAAGTGACACATGCAGTAATTAGGCACAAAACATACCATACATAAGGAAACACATATTTCGGCAGAAATTATCTTTATCGTTATCGATCTAGTGTTAACTGCGCTTTACATGCAATGTTTGACGTAAATGTTACAATTTCACATAATGTATGCGATGCGCAGTTTTGTTGACCTGTCCAACGTGCTTTCACCTCAAACTTGATTGTATGCATTGATGCATATGATGCAATGATGACAGCAGGGGAAAAAATAACGGATGTGATCAGACCAATTCATCATTCCTTTCGTATTTTCCATTCTTTTCCATAAATACCTTAGTCTCCTGAAACAATTTGGTCAAATCAGAAGTCACATTTTCTTTCTCTTGAGACGCAGAAAGTAACCGTCGTTCACATTAATATTTGCATATTTAGTTTAGTCTTAGCTGAGCAATGAACAAAGAAACAACGTTGGCGTTACCGCAGTTAATTTCTGTAGTAGAAAGGGTTATATTTAAAAAGTCAATCCGACAATTTAAAGGGTAACTTACTTTATCCATTGTACAATAAACAATCATCATGCGGCATTTTTCATACGAGTTTACTATAATTGAAGACGATGAGGTAAGCATTCATATAATACAATCATTATTATCACAGGTCTGAATTACAGTTTTCTCTCTGTGAGTTTCTCGCGGGCTTTTACGCGTCATTAATTTTTATAGCTTATACCACACTTTTGCTCTAAAACTGCTAGTGCTTTGCTAGCAAAGTGAATTGAAAGCACTAAATTGGGATGATCATAAGTCTGTCTTGTTTTAACATTCTAGCTGTCCGAAGAACCAGAAACGACGACGAAAGATTCAGTAGTCCGCAAAGATGGGACTAAAGACGGGAAAGTTGTAATAACTGTTGACAAAGCCGGCGGTAGCGCTTCCGGTGGAAAAGGTGGTGATGGAGGAAAAGGAGAAAATGGAGGAAAGAAACAAAAAAAGGAATTCCATGCAGAACCGCCGGATGATTCTGTATTTCAAGATGAGGGAGAAGAAAGAGAATCTTGGGATTCTAAAATAACTTTTCTTCTTGCGACAATTGGTTACGCTGTGGGGTTGGGTAACGTGTGGCGTTTCCCTTATCTTGCTCAAAAGAATGGAGGAGGTGAGAATTGAAAAAATATACTTACATTTCTTGAATAATTAATACATTAATCTCGCCACCAAATACCAAGAATGATAACTTTACATATAATGACTCTTGTGTTTATCTTTCTTTAGGAGCTTTCCTTATTCCATACTTTATCATGCTGGCAATAGAAGGATTACCTATTTTCTTTTTGGAGCTGGCAATCGGTCAAAGACTGCGTAAAGGTGCTGTTGGAGTGTGGAGTCAAGTGTCACCATATCTAGCCGGGGTTGGTATAGCCTCCGCTGTTGTCTCCTTCACTGTTGCTCTCTACTACAACACCATCATTTCATGGTGCATGCTTTACTTTGTAAGGAGTTTCCAAGATCCACTTCCATGGTCCGAGTGTCCACCTGCTCGGGGTGGAAATGGAACGAATCAGGAATGCGAGGTATGAAAAATGGGGCAATACGATACAAGTGTGTTTTTTTTACTTCAGATAATCTTATTAATCTTTTTAATTTTTCTAAATTTTCTGAACAGATAAGCAGTGCAACACAATACTTCTGGTACAGGGAAACACTGGACATTTCAACGGATATCAATCATCCGAGAAATTTCAACCTTCAAATTGGCGCTGCTTTATTTGTAGCTTGGATTTTGGTATATTTGTGTCTGGCAAAAGGACTGGCGTCATCGCCCAAGGTAATTTTCAAGACAAGTACCTGTTGATTACTTTTTCTCTCCGAAAAACAAACATTGAAAGTCATGTTTATTGTCACGCTAAAGAGATAACATTTATGTGTTTCCAGTTGGTATACGTGACAGCTCTCTTTCCATATTGTGTCCTCATTCTATTCTTCTGTCGTGGTGTGAGTCTCGAGGGAATGCAAGATGGAATTATTCATTTGTTCAGCCCAAAGGTGAGAATTGTCACAGAAAACCAAAAACAACAACATTCCTATCCCAAGCAAAAGGAAAGAAAAGCTTGTTTATTGTTATTGGAGCGTGTCATGTCATGTCAATTTAATATTTCATAAAGAAAGTTATTACTTTTTCTGTGTTTTTTTATCCAGTGGGAAAAGCTACAAGATCCTGTAGTTTGGCTGGAGGCTGGAACGCAAATATTTTTCTCGTTGGGTTTAGGGTTTGGTGGATTGATAGCATTTGCGTCGTACAATGCCGTGAATAATAATTGCTCTCGGGATGCCATTATTGTTTCAGTGACAAACTGCACAACGTCCTTATTTGCTGGAATTGTTATATTTTCTGTTATAGGTATGTTGAATACTGTATACAATACGATCATCAATCGTGATAACATAAAATTGCGAACACAAATGTCATGTTCTTTAAGCATTACAATAAAAAGGCAATAAACAATGACACACGTGTTTATCTTGGAATATGTAGGTTTCAAAGCCCATATGACCCACAAGGAATGCCTGACGCATCAAGATAACAAAACAATGATGATGCTATTTAATAGCACTGATGGCAACGTCATTCATCATCCTCCCGTTGGAGAACCTATCACGTACTGGGTAAATGGAACGAAACACACGATTCCCATGCCTGATATACGGATTTGTAATTTGCAAGAAGAACTTGACAACGTAAGCAGATTTAGTAGAGCTTATGTTACTGTAGGTTCATATAAATTACCGTAAATGAAGATAATAGCATGGAGCTTGATAATATGTAGAAAGATGTAACCGTTGTCAAGACTTTTGGAGTAAAAATACTATTTCTAATCCAAGGAACGTAACACGTAGATGAATCTACGTTACAACGCTTTTTAGAGCTATGTAGATTTTGTTCCCCAACGTGTTACGCTCCTTGCCCTGATCAATCTCCAAGCTCCATTTTTATTTACGATAAATTATATAAAGGTAGAGTATAAGAAAAGCCTGATTAATTTCCATTCAATTCTCATTATAGTATATTATTAAGCCTATACTAATGCAATTTCTTACAAGCACACAACAATGTTAACCATAAACAACTAGAATTAACTTACTTTTTTTTGATTACTTTCACATGTATCTAACTGGAATGTAGACGGCATCGGGACCAGGCTTGGCATTCATAATCTTCACAGAGGCAATTAACCAGTTTAGCTTTGCTCCATTCTGGTCAATACTCTTCTTCTCCATGCTTTTCACGCTTGGAATTGATTCACAATTTGGAACGTTGGAAGGCGTAGTTACTTCCGTCACTGATATGAAAATTTTCCCTAACATGAGAAAAGAAGTGCTAACCGGTAACCAACTAGTGATTTTCTCATATTACCCCATTTTTTTGCTTTCACTTTCACCCTTCTTTGTTTGCATAAAGAAACAAAATAGACAAAAGGTTTTTACATAATGTGTATATGATAAATTATAATCCCTTTTTTATAGGTATCCTTTGCTTAATGTGCGCTGCTCTGTCGATGATTTTTGCACATGGTGCTGGAAACTACATCTTTGTCCTTTTCGATCAGTTCAGTGGAAATGTACCCCTGCTCATCATTGCGTTCTGTGAAGTGATTGGTGTAGCATATGTCTATGGACTAAGCAGATTTGCTGAGGACATCCAACTAATGACCGGAAAGAGGCCACACATTTACTGGCTTCTCTGCTGGAAGTACATCTCACCTGCTGCAATGATCATCATTTTATTTGCCAGCTTCTACAAAATATTCACAGAAGGAAGCAGTTATCCCAGGTGGGATGCCGTACATGGTGTCGCTGTTGACGAGGAGTGGCCTGGCTGGTGTCTTATAATGGCCATGATCCTTGTTCTCATGTCCACGTTTTGGATACCGTTTATCGCGATCACGAGATTAATGGGAATACAAATTATGCATAAAGAGGACCCTGCATGGTTTCCTGCCAATGAACTCAGGGACTTTCATGGCATTGTGGCCCATGAGCCCACTCCAGCAGAAAGACTTTTGTTTGGCTTTCGGGATGATGGCACTGAAGGTATCTGCTGTCCTACAAAGCCGGGCGATGCCACAGACGATGATGACGATGATATAAGATAATTGTGAGTGTCAATAAATATGATCCTTAAAAATTATTGTTTAATTATAGCATGCACCATGCAGTAATGAAATAATGAAAACAGGAATTCAGTCACACTAAATATTCTTACAGTTAGTGAGCAAAACACCTGAGGCAATATATAAATAATGACCATTGCAGAAAGTTATTTATCAAAAAAAAAAATCAAAACTGGCATTATATATTTATCTCTTTAGTCTCTCAACGAATTTATTTAAAACAACAAAGAAAAGTGTGATGATAAATATGACGAGGCTATTTTTATCTGATGTTATGAAACCGAGAACTTGTACGGATACGCCAAAGACTTGAAAAAAAATAACTACAATAGTTCCGATAGAAAAAAATGACTTTATAAAAAAACTCGAATGTGTATTATACGTAAATTAAATTTAAATGCTGTGAGTATTTTTCGTAGTTATATCACTAATTTGTACTTGCCCATGTATTTAATGAAGAGATTAGTAAACTTTCTCCTCTGCTAGTACAACAGCTAGAAAAATTGGTAAGAAAAAAAAAGTTGTTTTGAATTACAACACAACACAAAAAAATGTGTTCAACTCCAAATCTTCAACTTTCAAATGTACGAACGATATGATAAAGACTTAGTAAAATATTTTTAACGTGCTAGTATATTTTGCATGCTTCCGGTTTATTCAGAAAAGTTGGAAGTGAGAAATTTGGTAGAGAACTTTCAAAATTTGTAGTGCAACAACGAATTACACACTTTCAACAGTAAATTATTTAATTCATGAGATTTAGTGAAAAGTAAATTATTGCAATGATTACATGTATCTTTACATAATATATATTGTTTGTCTCAACCCTTTCATTATTAGTACTTTTAATAATAGAAATTAGCATCATTAGAATAAATTGGCCAAAAAGCTGAAGTCAGGGAGTAAAAAAAACAACCGTGGAAAAAATAACGTAGTCGAACAGTAGAGCTTGCTATATAACAATCCACTTTTAGAAACACATATAAGACAACACAACAATAATTATTTAATTATAGGTCTTTATAAATCAATAACTTAATTGAAAAAGATAATTTATTAGATCTTATGATAAGTTAGTACTTAGTACAATGAAAAGGCACAAAGTTTTTAGAACAGTCTGTGTACATATTCATACATCGTAACTTGTTACGTAATGCGTAACTTCGTCCATCGTCAGTCTCAAAAACTACTTTATAAAATGTTTGTAGAAAAGTTAATTTAAAAAACTGATATATCATATTATGATGACGAGTGAATGACGTAAGTGAAAGCAAGCTAGCTTTCACTTGCAAGAGACAAAAGTAGAGAAAGCAACATATTTGGTGATTCCTTAGAAGTATCATAATCGTCAAACTATTTGTGATAGATAACAACAAAGAAGCTATTTGCTACGTAGGAAAAATCAAGTTGAACTTGCTAAAAAAAACTGTAGAACCATATAAATATATTTAAAGATTGAAAGATAAAAAATAAATTTATATAAGTCATACATAATGTATGAAGGAGGAACATGTCATGTCGTGTAAAAGGTAGTTTGATGAAGGTGGTGAGCCGTGAGCCCGTGAGTAAGTGGCATGATGCGTGGGTGTGTGTGGAGCGAAAATGTAGTGCCAAGAAGGTCCAAAAAATCATATTAAAAATAGGGTCCTTTAGGAGAACTTTATTGTAAGCTGAAAATGCCTGAAAAATTGACGAAAAATGGAAACATGGTAGTCCAAAACGTAGTGCTCTCAGGATAAAAATTTATTGTACATTTTAGGCGTAGAATTTGGTAATACTGAAAATAACTTGTAAAACTTTCTATAGTTTAATTTGAAGTATTTCTTTTCTTAATTATATTTGTTTAATTACTTTGATAATAAAAAACATACTCAATTTTTCATATAAAATTGCAATCAATTCAATAGAAAATAGAGTTTAATTAAACATGTTTTGGAATTTGTTCACCTCTGTGTATATTGATAAGACTTGATAATATTTATTCATGGTAAGAATATTTATAAGACTTGTACTATACTTTCATTTACTGATTATTAGTGTACTTTCAAATTGTTACTTCCTAATTCAACAACCTAATTGATACACAATTGTATTCGTATTTAATGGTGCCTTTTGGTATTCATGATGATGATCACTCACAACAATGCCACCAGCGCGTCAAACAGTTTTAAACGCAACGCAAGCATATCTACTAACTCTTGTTTTGCTTGAGCAATAAGTGAAGAGTAATAAAAAAATTCAACAGCGTTTACACAAAAATGTAACGTTATGTTGTAGAATTTCGGTACAAACTTTTTTGTTTCAGGACAGTTATTTACATTTTAAACATTTTTTTTATTTCCTTTGCAGTATTAAACACGTTAAAAATTGGAAACAACAAATTAATCAAGCTTAAATTCAATTTCTGTGTGCTAATTGTGCTTTGATTGTGTATAAGTAATGTGATAGGGCTGACAATAAACAAAATTCTACATCAATTGTGTAGAAGGCCATTATGCTAAAAACATTACATCGTACAGTAAAGAAACAGAAATGTGTACAACTTTATGAGAAAAAATATTTTAAGGAAAATTATATTATGGTAAAATTATAAAGTATTTAAAAATGTGAATTTTCAAAAAAGTCAGTCATGTATGTAAGTCACGAGTATGAGTTTAATGTTTGTCAGCACTTGACTTTAAAACAACACTCAAGATTCAAGAAAGTATATAAATCACTTTGAGTATAACAAAGAGTATTTATTATAAGAAAAAATCAACAGTTGCGAGTATTGTTGGAGTTGTAGACTATTGTTAAATCTCATACAATTATTTGCAGATAAAAGTACAACCAAACTACTGTAAGTCGGGTACGGTACCTTGTAGTCTGGTTATATAAGTTGTGCTGTTTATTATAATAAATATCTAAAAAAAACATCCAACATCAATAATACAGTGTGCTTTGTGTTCTGTATTTAAAAAAAACTATATACAACAAAAATATATTATAGTAAAATGGCAATCAGTATAAAAGTAATAACAATAAATTATCTTGATGCAACTCAATAAATAAATAAGATAAATTAAGTAAAAATCAACGGCATGATTTTTCTTTTTGATTGGTGCTTGAAACTCGCTTCCCATAAAAATGACAAAATGGGATTTTCTTTTCATAATATCCACATAATATGAACACAGTTAAGTAATTAAAGTAATATATTTATATCCATTGTACCACAGGCGTATAAGCGTATTTATAACAAACAATTTTGAAAACATTATCACTTTTCACTTCTTAGGTAATAAAGAAGGCAATATTGTAGTAAAGCACGTACATAAAACGGGCACTTTTTGCATTCTGTTTATTAGTTTTATAAAAATGACACTGCATGATATCTGCTATCTGCATGATTTAGGTTTGGCAATCTTTCGAACTTCCACACAAGGATGGTATCCACCAACAGTTTTAGCTCGCACATTCCTTGAAACGATAAAATAAAGCAAATCAGAACAAATAAAATCATTTTGAATTAGCGAAAATATACTAATGTACATACCACCGAAGCTTCATATGGCGATCTTCTCCAGGAATCGTGTAAAGATCCCAATTATATGTCTTGTACCAGTGGTAAAGTAAAACTGGATCCCGAGCCACGTGAGGTGGAGGCTTTAGCAGATGTTTGGATTCTGTAAGAAAAAAAAGTATTTTTATTACTGGACATGTACATGATATGGTTAGAATGGTTTTTCTAAGATTGAGTGATACTTGGTACTTACTGCATTCATCTTCATCAAAGACACTTTCATCACTATCAAATCGTCCCGTGGGTAATATCAATTCACTGATTGCTTGAAACAATTCATCAGTATCTATCTCCTCTGGGTCACAAATGTCCTTGTCTTGTGGCTGTTTGCCCTTATTATTGTTTAGTGATCTACTTGACATAGGTCTAGATACAGGTTCTGAACGTGACGGTTTGCTTGCACCTGCTTCTTGCTTTGGAGGAGCAGTTTTAGGTCGAGCAAAAACTGGAGGCTTCTTCTTTGGTGCTGGTTGGTATTGGTATGGCCGCCTTACAGGTCCTAAAAGAAGTAAAAAAACAACCATTAAAAACATAGGTTCTATTATGATGATTATAAAGTATGCTCCTGATAATGGATTAACATAAACATAATACCCAAATCTACGTCTGATTCTTCAATTATAGAGTCCCCATTTATGTCTTGCGAAGCAGTAATCCTTTTCATAATCAGTCTATTTCCTTTTTTCTTTGACGGGGGCGGAGCAGAAGTGATTGACTGCGATCTCATCGCATTCTCTGTTAATGGCCTCTGGAACGCTGGTGGAGGACGCTGCTGCTGTTTTTGAGTAGATTCTAAAAAATAACACCCATATTTATAAGTTTATAGACATAATCTACTAGCTGACCAACCACCCATTATGAGGCTTTTGATATACAAAAAAACTCAGACCTTTGCTTCCTAGTTTCGTTGCTGTGATCGGGGGACGTTGTCGAGCAGAATGTTCTTGTTCATACGAAGGAGTTTCATCCGATTCATATGACCCAGTCAGGGGGGTATCCGTAGCTGGTTCCCGTTTTGTATATGGACGCTGCTGACGAACAGGTGACCTAGGGATTTCTCTTTTCTTTTCTGGTGACTTCTTTTTTGACGCACCAGGAGCTTGACGGATGGATTTCTGGAATTGATCCCGACTATTTTCATCATTTTCCACGCTATCATCTTCGTAAGGACTAGTCGTTCCTTGCGCTGAACTGGTTGATGTATAAGGAATCCTTCCATCTGTAGAATCCAATACGGTTTCATCCGGAAGATGTCCCAGTTTCCGGCGACGCCTTTGCATATCTTCATATTTTATCAGCTTCTTCAAATCTAAAAAATATACACAACAACTTAATACACTGTACTATTACCTACAATTAACTTTGATTACACACACAACACAACTCACCATGAATAAAATTCTTCAATGTACGCTCATCCGAAACGTCAAATCCTTGCTCCTCCAGAAACTCTTTCACTTCCTCCTTTGTAAACGTAATAGGCATTTTCTCAAGGCAATTAAATATATTTTTATTTATCCCCTTTTAATTTTGACTGCAATTTTTATTATGAAAAACCCAAGTTTCTTTTACAGACTAATTAAAAACTAACAGCAAACTATGACCTATTATTCCAACAATGTTTACAATTTTGTCAGTTGATTGCGAGTTTATGAATGCATTTGAGTCAACAAGCAAAGCAGCAGCAGATACTTTTGTTTACGTTGCTGTGAAATTATGAATGAAATTTATGAAATGAAGCCTTGCATCAGCCGTCGCCTGCTTTTGGGGTAACTTGAGACTTATCCAGACTACCGTAAATGCACGCACGTGAGAACCCAATTCATTGAACTCATCTTCTTGAGCAGAGGAGCACCGGCAATCCTTTCCATGCAAAGTCAGCATTCATTCTCACACTCTTTCATCTTTAGCCATTTCCGTACACCTAGTTTAATAGGTCTTCGTAAACGGTAAATTATAGAGTTAGTTCCTTTGTTTAATTTTGTACGATTGTTTAGTTTCATAAAGAACTGGCTGTTAATCATTCCAGTTTTCTTGTCAGTTACAATTTTCTGACCAGGAACAACACGCTTGCGTCATTGCGTGAGTGTTCGAGAAGCAGCTCCAAAAAGTGTCCTGGCAAGTTAATAAGTTTGAAATAGTTTTCAAAATGAGTTCTTTGCGAGTGGTGTTGGGATCTAGTCTATCGTCTGCGGTGAAAAATGGAGGCAGGCTTGGGTTGACCAGTGCTGTAACTGCTCCTCCAAAGTGGTGGCTATCCTCTTACACACTTTCTAAGCATTTCCACAGTTTTCATCATCATCAGTCAACGTTTCCAGTGGGAGGTAGAAATCTTTTTGGGAGTCAGTGGTCCGCAGAGTTTCATGCCAGCAGTTCCAAGTAAGTTAAAAGTTAATTATACCAATTCTTAATGACAGTGAAATCCGATATGATTCGATGCATTAATTTAATGTATACCCGTTTTTATCTTAATTAGTAATCGAAATGAAGCCAGAATCGACGAAAGCTTTAATCGACTTGACACTGAGATTAGACGGATCGGAAGGATCAGGAGACAAGAGGTGGACGAAATCTTGGAAGACATCAAGGAAATGAGTAAGTTTGTGTTTAGAATTAGGGTTAAAATATATAGACGTTTAAAAAAGTTAATTTCTAATGTAAAAATTACGAACAATTCAGAGAAAGCAACTAGCAGCCAAAGTTTAATGATAATCAGATGCTGTGGAGAACTCATTCCGGAGGAACCTCCAAGCAGTAGAACTGAATTGGTTCAACAAGTGTGGCAAACTTTAGAAAATCTAAGTAAGTTTACTAATATTAATGAACAACTACGATCAAATTAATCGTCTTTTTTTGGCAAACATGATAATTGATTATTTACCATTCTTCCTTGTGCAGAGGTTCCAATGGACATCAGTCACTACAATGCACTGCTTCGGGTGTACTTGGAAAATGAACACAAATTCAATCCCACTGAATTCTTGCAAGATCTCACCAGTAAAGGCATTGAGCCAAATCGCGTTACTTACCAAAGACTAATTGCTAGGTTTTGCCAGGATGGTGATATTGACGGAGCGTCAACTATATTACAATACATGAAGGAGAAACAAATGCCAATTAATGAATACGTGTTTAATGCATTGGTGTTGGGTCACGGTCAAGCAAAGTAAGTTTATTTTGAAACTGCAACATTGTTGGTTATTATAAGATAGTTTAGTGCGTTGTTAATTCACATCTTAATGACTTTACTGTTTAGTGACATGGAAAGCGCAGAAGGAATTCTTAGTGTGATGAAGCAAGCCGGATTGGAACCAAATGACGACACTTACGTTACCCTTATGACCTGCTATGCCAAGCAAGGCGACATCAGCAATGTACACAGAATAGTAAAAGAGTGCGAAGAAAAAGAAATTTTCTTGATTGACCGCGATTTTCTTAACGTGATTCACTCTTTGGCACAAAATAATCATCATCAACTTATCGACGAAATCTTGCCTTACCTCAAGAGACATTCTGGTTTTAATCAAGAAGCCACTGGGTTGGTATTCAGACTTGTGAATATAGGCCAGGAAGATGTGGCGTTTAAGATTATTAAGCAGATGACTCCAATGATGCGTCAAGAAACTCCAGTTTCTTCAGGAAATTTCTTTATCAAGCATCTAGTCCATTTAAATCGACCTTCCGAAGTGATTGTGAAGTACTGCACAGCATTGCAAGATGAAAATCTGAACAAATTTGCGCTGTCAAGAGCATGTGAGTTCTCTTTGATGGCCAAAAAGTTTGATTTGGCAATGGACTTGTTTGAGGCTGCTAAGCAAAGCGGACTTCCAATTAGGCAGCATTACTTTTGGCCATTTTTTGCTTCCGCTGAGTCCGAGCGAGGTATAGAATAAGCTAATTATATTTCATGCATTGAATGTGTAATAGTTTATATTTCACAATGTATTTTAATTTTGCATGGTACTTTTTCTTGTAGACGTTATGCACGGACTTAGGTGCATGAAAGAGTTGGGCATCAGTCCAAGCACTGAGACGCTAAGGGAATACATTATTCCAAACATGCAAGGAAATAAAAACGAACCCATTCAACGCTCTCTTGAAAAGCTTAGTCGTGCAAGTGGGATATCTTTGAGCAATGTTGCAGGTTCGGCAATGCAGCATCTACTTTCTCAGAATGAATTGAAACTTGCAGCTGATTTTTGTAAGTTAAATTAGCTATAGTATAGTTCTACGGTAAAGTTCAATTTAAAGAGGTTTTCTGAATAAAAGTTTTCGTTTGCAGCAACACAGTATCGACTCCGATTCGGGAATCCTAGCATGCGCCGTTCTATTATCGATGCTTACATTAGAACAAAGGATGCTGATTCCTTTGCTAAAATCATTGGTAGCTCCAGTCTGGACGGTGATGACAACGCTCGTGAAGATGTTGGTATGATGTTAATGGAACTTGTTGAAACTCTTCGCACCGCTGAAAAGAAAGCGGCATATCTAGATCCAGTCCTTAAACAGCTTCTAGCCAATGGTTTGGGTCTTTCAAACAGTGGCTCAGAGTTATTGCAAAATAATCTGGGAGAAGCACTGACACCTGAACTGGCTAATGCAATCGGTCAGTTGACTTCAGCTGACCTCACTCCAAAAATTAGTGTTATCAACGATCCCTCCAGGAAGGTTCCTAGTGGTCCAGGGAGTTTTGAAGATAAATCGAGTGCTGAACTTGAGCAGTTGTTGGCTGATGCTGTTCGAATGAATAATCCCGTTAAAGGAATTAAGAAAGGGCTACTGTACAGTTATTGCCGTGACAGAAATGTAGAAAAGCTAGACAAACTCAAGGAAGAGTTAGACAGTGACGGCTTCGTTTACACTGCCGGTCTTAAAGCAATGTTCATGGACGTATACGCTGCTGTTGGTAGATTAGAAGAGGCCAAAAAGTTCTACGAAGAGTTAAAGGAGAATTTGGAGATGAAGATGGATGACTTGAAAATCTTGCGTTATGCCGCTGCTTTGGAAAGTAGTGGGGATCATGAAGGTTGTCTGGATGTGCTCCAAAATAGCCCACGAGATGAATCTCGAAAGCCGTTAGGAGGGGGTCAGCAGGTTACTGTTTGGAAGCTGTTGAATTCTGTGGCAGAAAAAAGTTCAGAGAAGGTGAAGGAAATGTTTGATCTGCTTAATGAGAGGAAACTGACACCGGTGAATAATGTGACGCTTGGGCCATTGGTGAAAGCGTATCTTATCAAGTAAGTTAAGTAGAGGGGCTAGGAATATATTAATCATGTAACAAGCTTTAACTTATTGACTAAATGTGATTTTTATTTGTTAATTTAAGGGATGACCTTGATGGTGCATTGAAGGAATTTGAAAGATGTGTACAACAATATCGCGTGACACCCTGGAAGCAGGAATTGTTTTGTCGATTTATCAAGCTTGAAGATGCAGACAGGTTACAGAAAGTAATGGATTTGAGCACTAGTATTCACGGAGAGGTTAACAGTATGTACGATCTCGTTTTTGCGTTCATTGATTGTGGAAAGCTCCGTCAAGCAAAGAAAATTTTGGAGGTAAGTAAATCCGTACTCACTACTCAGATCAAAATAAATGTTGATTATGTCCGTATCGTCGTAACTAAATGTTGTTCTTTACTTTCAGACACCTGGACTTCGTGCAAGGAATGACAAGTTTGAAGTTTTCTGTCAGCGTTATTTCCAAGAAAATCGCATTGAAGAATTGGAAAATCTTATCCAAGTAACAAAAGATCTCATGGATGTGGATAGAAACTCTATGTACTTCTATCTCCTCCAGGCATACTGCAAGAATGGAAACACTGATAAGGCGCTCAGTGTGTGGACATCCATGCAAGAAGAGAATGTGCAACCTTCCGTCGAACTTCTCATTTATCTGGCTGATTTTTTACGGAAGAATAACTGTTCGGTGCCATTTGTTGTACCGGACGCTTCAGAAATGATGACCTCAGTGCCTTCATCTACTACTTCATCATCGTCATCATCTGAAGAAAGTAGATCATCTGGCCTCCCTAAGTCAATTACGGAATTTCGACGATGCATTGAAATGAACGAAATTGACAGAGCTCTTCAAATAAAGCAGAGGATGGAGTCGGAAGGTTCATCTCTTAACATCAATGATCAAAGCAGTTTAATTCTGCGGTTGGCAAGAGCAGAACGTCTCAATGAGGCTTCACGTTTGTGTGAACAATTATTTGATCAGGGCCTTCACCCTGCTCCCAGAACACTCCGATTCCTGGTCCAACGTTTGTCCAGCGCTGGAGATGTAAATGCGCTGGAAAGAATGGAAGAGACATTGAGTTACGACTTGAAAAGGATTGTGATGTTTAATAGTCGACTCTGCGCAGCGTATACTGCTGCTGATCGTGGTCTAGAATATTTTGAAAATGTTATCAAGAAAACTGTTGAAAATGCTAGTGAAGCAAATGATGGTGCTGATTTAGCAGAGACTACATCAGTTGGAGATGCACCTGAAGACCAGGAAGAAGTTGGAAATATTCCAGTTTCAGGGTTGACATCACTGTTGAGGAAGCATGATACTTTGTTGCGCGATGGTAAGAAGTTACTGTTATTATAATAATGAAACAAATATTTTTCATTTGAATATCAAAAAATCACTATACAAATATATTTAACTTTTATAGTTGAAATTTTACAAAACAAATCACAAGGAATTCATCGCAGGGCAATCGACAATTCATTATACCTCTATTTTATGTCGAAAAAACAGTTCGATCAAGCGCAAGCAATTTGGGATAGCTCCGTAAGAATCCAAAATAATTTAAGCATAGTCAAGTTCAAAGTTGGAATAATTGTGTCACTACGAAAACTGTTATATTCAACATACATATCATTGTATTTTTACAGTTGAAGTCGGAAAGTAGAATTCTATTCAGAACGCTTACTTTGGATGCAAAAAGGCTTAGTGACGCAGAGCTAGCTAAAACTTTGGCGTCCCATATTAAGACTGCAGACAACCTTCCTAATAGAGCAAAAGCAGTAGCTTACAGTTGTGTTTTGGATGTTTTAGGTAAGAAATTAGATTAAAGTTAGTGTTTTATGAATAAAATTTAAAATAATCCCGTTTCAATTTTATTATAGCTGATACCGAGCAACTTGACGAAGCTCTCCAGTTTTTGGGTGACTCATTGAACAGCGTTCCATTAAATGATTTCCCAGTTGGTGTACTTTTAAGGCTCAAAGAATTATCACAAGCAGCGAACAAACAATTTCCTTATGAAATTCCCCAGCAGAATGAACGGAGAAGTCGTAGAAGACGTGTTCAGTCTAGCAGCAGAGATAGCGACTAGAAAATTACGTAGAATAGTTTTGTAGTGATCATTTAGTCATTGTAAATTTACATTTTTATGTACGACTTTTGTTTACTTTTAGTGTATAGTGTATTTTTATGACTGGTAGTTAAAATGTAGCTTTCTTCATGATTCTAATTTACGATATGAATAAAATTGCAAAATTTTCAAAAAATTCTAAAGATCACGCGATGTCTATTTATACTCTCCTCTTCCCAATTTTAACACATTTTATTTTTCATACATGTTTCTGTACGTATGTACATTTTTAATTTTGCAAATTAATGACCACTAACAATGGAAAATGACTGTATATAAATAACAGCAATAAAAGTACTTGCATACCGGAAAGAAGGCCTTAACGATAAAAAACTTGACGAAAAGGACAAATTAAATAAGAAACTACAAACTATGTACATAAATGGAACGCTATTCAAAACAAACCAACGAAAACAAGTAAAAGTATCGCTGCATAAATTAATTGTAACAATAATATGATCTAATAGGCACCAATAATTTCTTCGCAACTTAATGCTGGCAGCTACTACACAACAATAACAAATATGCATAATACGCATTTATCAGGTTAAAGTAAAACGGAGTCTATTACAATAATTCAATAAATAAATTGTGACTGTACCAGTAAACCACTACGATAAAACAGTAATTAAGATTAACACAGGAAAATTATAGTACATGGAAAGGTAGAAAGAATAATTTGATCTGAAACTGAACGATATTCAATAGAGTTGGAGATACTTTGAAATGCATTTTGTCGTCTTGTAAGTTTGATCGGATTGATGACTGACAACTTTAATTCGATTGTAAATTCGTAAAAATGTCGTAATTTTTTTTTTTCTGTGCTATGTTTATAAAGCAGTGCTTATTTATTCTTGGACAGAGCTCTTCGATTGGTGGCTCGGCCACAGACTAGACCAAATATAAAAATGCATCCGACCACACTCATTGCTACAATTAGAAAATAGTTCCTACTTGGCGACTCTTTCACAGATATAACGATATCTTGAATGGATTCCAGCTTGGCTGGGGAAGCTCCAGCTATTCGGAATAACTCCGACCTCTGAGAAAGTAATTCTCGGCACTTGGGATGCAGGTAGTCACCTTTCACGGTGGATTTTTCCTCTTCTAGTTTACTGTAGAGGCAGGCAACCACTAGAAATTGAAAAGGGATTTTTAATAACTGATTCTTATGATATGTGATTCCACAAACAAAAACTAAATTTTTCTTACATCTTCCTTCGCCTGGAGGTACATTATCACAATATCTCAAGAGATCCATAGCACAAGCTTGATTCAAGAGTGGATCCGTGTGGATATCCACCATTGTTGACTTGATCAATCGTGCCACCTCAGTCATGCATCGCTGTGTAGGAATTTTATTTTCTCGGAAGAGCGTCTTCAAACATTCTTCCGTTTTACCTTTGTCTCCCTCATCATTCTCCACTCCGGTATCTTTACATGACATTTGTATCTACAAAAGAATAGTAAGAATACCCAACATTACTAACATTATTACGGTACGACATATATTTAGTTTAACTTTAAACTTTTCTTTGAGCTATTACCTCTTTCCTACAAGCCGCATACAAAATCCCATCCAAGCGAATATCCACTTGTGCCGCTCCTTCCAGTATTCCCTCAATGTGTTCCTTGCAGCTAGAAGTCAATCTACTTTTCGGGTTGTTGAATACATCTTTCAAGCAAGCGATAACTCTTCCCTCGCCAGGATGTACGTTCCCACAGAATTTCACTATATCCAATTTACATGACTTGTGAAGACGAGGGCTTAACCTGGAATCGGAAGTTTGTTCCATGAGTCGCTCCCTCACAACTTTACCACAACGACCCATGTCGAATCCCTCCTTGTCAAAGTTCATCCTCAAACAAAATACCATATTTTCCACTCTTGGTCCGTTGCAAAAGTACTTGATCTCACTTTCACATTCTCTGGTCAATGTAGCGTCAACTCTAGAATCCAAGTTGACTTCCTGTTGAACATGGAAAAGTTTCTGGTGACAGGGAGAATTTTGAATTATCTTTTCTTCGTTAGTCCGTAAACATTCAAGAATACGACCACCTCCGGGCGTCACATCATGACAATGGGCTTTAATTTGTTCTCTGAAATAATTCAACAAAAACAATTTATTTTAACTATCCTAGTCAAACAAAGTCAAAGTTAAACATACATGACACATAACTGTCTGCTCCACATACCTGCAAATTGCATATAACGAATTAGCATCTGCCTTATCGCTTTCCAATTGAATTTTGGACAAAATCAGATAGCGAACTTGTTTCCTGCATCCTTTATTGATTCGTTGAGTTTTTTCGTTTACCGTGTCATCTCGAATAATTTTACTGAGACATCCAACAAGCTGCAATCAAAAATTACCAATGAATGAATGCAACCAAAATTGATTTACATAATTTTCACTACGAAATGTTAAAATTAACAAGAAGACATTTACCATTCCAGCAGTAATAGGCCGCACTTCATTGCAAAACCGGACAACACTCTCATGGCATTGAGTTTTAAACTTTGGCGAAAAGCTAATATCTTTCAAGCGAAGTAACTGAAGATGTTCCACACTGGCTCTACACTTCTTATTTTTCATTTCCCCCTTATAATCAATAAGACATTCCAGCATATCCCCATCATCTGACTTTTCATCCGAACATTTGTTTTCAATGACATCCTTGCAGTGTCTCCAAATAAAAGGGTCAACAGTTGGATTTCTCATTTCTAGCACCGTGTAATTCCCTACCGCAATTCTACAATCCTTCTCCAACTCCTCCAAATGATCTTGCAGACATTCTAATTCTTCTCCAGGTTTAGTTTTATCCGAACACGTGTAAGAAAGATCACTCATGCAATTAGACTCTATTTCCGGAATAAGTCGTACGCTCAACGCTCGCTGTCTCATTGTTTCTCTCACTCGATCAGCACAATATGCACTAATTTTTGACTCATGCTCCGAATCAATATTTCTGAAAAGACAAGAGAGTACAATGGGGCCTCGGGAAGGGTCCATATTTCCTGGAACATCTGCCCAATCCTCTTTAGCTCCACATATCGCAGTAGCATCCTTATGACAAGCTTCATAAAGAAGAGAATCCATTGGAAAATCTCTCGCCAAAAAGTACTGGATTTGCAGCAAAGTCATTTCACATTTTTCAGTCATAACGCTACTGTCCGTTCCAATGCTAGCATCACTTGTTAACAAATTCATGAGACAGTCTAACACACGATTTGGAGGGACACGGTCACAGGTCGACTTCTGCACAACTGGTTGACAATTCTGTAAAAGAACGGGGTCCACTCTCCAGTCACCCGATACATCAGACACTTTGACCAACCTTTCAAGCTCTGCAATACACTGGTCGCTTATTCTTTCCTCCCGAATTCTACTTTGTGCATGGGACATTAGACAATGAATGGTTCGTCCGCTAAGACCTTCTCCCGCACAGTAGCGTTCCTTATCCTCTTTACAAGCACTAAGCAGTTCTGGCGTCACCCTAAAATCTTCCAGCAAAGCTCTGCGATGCTCCTTAATTTCTTCCACACAGTCTCCATTCAACTCTTGACCTTTGTGCGCTTCGTTTTCCAAGCAAAGTAGAATCTGGGATAGTCTTATGTTTCGGTCGCTGCTACTGGCATCACGACGGCATTTGAACTTTTTGATTTCGTTTTTACACGTGGAAACGATGCCACTTGCGCGATAATCTTGCCATCCAAGACGCTGTCTTCTGTAAAGCTGTTCACGACAGTCGGTGCTCATTTCTTCGGCAAGTTTGTGTTTTAACAAGCACTTGTACACTCTGCCATTTCCTGCTTGCACTCTGGAACAAAACTTTTCCCTGTCGTCCCTGCAGGAAAAGAAGAGAGCACGGTCTAGATGGAAATCGTCCATTTGTAATTCTGCGATTCGCAGTATTTCCACAGCGCAGCCACCGGATAATTCTTTAATTCTATTTGATAAGCATTCTATGGTCTTTCCTTGTGAATGTGGGAGCTGAAATAATCAAAAAATAACAATTTTAGCTCTGAGTCTCATAACACCACGAAAAGTCATCACGAGCATGTATAATTTTTAAACTTTAAATTACCCTTTCTATATGCGGAGCAAAATCATTGCGACCACAACGGAAGCGCTCAATATCACTTTGACATTTATCAGCAAATCTCTCAATAAGTTCGTAGTCACCAAAGATAACGCCTTCCAGCCGAGTGATGAAACTTTGACATCGCAAATTATTAATCTTGTCCTTGTTATCAATCACACAAGAGACCATATTCATTCCCGGCTTTCTAGCAGTATTTGTGCAGTCAGCTAAACTAGTTAGGTCATCTCCACACTCCTTCTGTGCCAAAGAAAGGAATCCAGCGTCCTCCGTGATACCTTTGCGATAATGCCACAGGACGTCATTACAAGCGTCTGATAATTCCTCCACCGCATTTCTCTGAAATTAGCAAAAAATGTCAAGATATAATTCTCCTTAATAAATTACCGTGCAGCTTTTGAAAATTTTAAAATGCTCTTCTTAAATTACCTTCTGATTCATAACACACTCAAGTACATCCAAATCCTCCAAGTTTTGTGGTTTCCTCCCACAAAGCCGCGATATTTCTGACTGACATGCTGGATTTGTGCTTATGTGACTAGTAGCGGCAGGCCCCTCATCTAACGAATTCAAATTAGCCCCTCCATCCCTCTGAAGTGCGACTGTGTTAGAAATGGACGTTACAAGAAAATATAGCAAGACTGTTCCAATAAACTGGCTACTTAAGTGCAGTGAACGTGTTCCTTTCATAATGGCTAGGTTAGTAGGAAAAACTGCCTTTGCTAGCAGTAAAACTTTCAAAGGCCCCATTTATTTAAAACGCCAATTAAAAGAAAACCCTTTATCCTTAGGTCACCCCTCTTCACAGTAGTAACTCCGGCTCCAGTGGAAATGAAACCAGTTGCAGAGCCTCATTAAAATTATAATCTAGAGATCCTCCTCCTCCCCCTGTGATGTCAGAAAAGATGTCACGTTGAAAACAAATCCCAAATTATGACATTGTACAAGGAACGCCGTCAGGACCCTATACTTAACTATCTCTTGTCAGTAGTGGGGTCAAAGGTTAAATTGATTAGTGTTGGTGCATTGCATGGGTGAACTAATCAACTAAAAAGTGTGTTTTCGTAGTATAGCTCGTTTACTTCGACAACGTCAACATCAACAAAGTGAGTTACATGTTTACATTAGCTTGACTTGTAATGCTTTTCGGCAGCAGATGAGCAGAAAAGATAGTTCAACTTCTCCGCGGTTGTCACATTTTTTGTGGGGCTTTGTGGAGCAGTGTTATAAGCTTACGAGCACTATTTTGCTTTGTTCAATGTTCAATTGCACAGCCTTGCATGCAGTAATCAATCATGATATGATAATTAAATTAAAAGCTTTCAAAATTTCAAATATTTATTTATTAAAAATCGGTGGTAAAGCTAAAGTCCATTTTAAATGAAAACATCAAATCGCCCAGGTACAATCATGTCAGTATCCGAATACAGTACAAATGCATTAGCATGCTTGCCAAATTGACGGAGAACACCTCGTTCAATTTTAAAATCTTGCTGAAAATTTGAGTCACTGGAAGTAGCCGGCCTTTGCTCCAAATCAATCACATCTACGAGATCCTCCCCAGTCTGCATTGCTTTCACGTTTGGAGCACAACCAATCGTTATGTGTGCTCTTGATGTGGTAGTCCGCAATGATAAGGGATCCCCTGACCTTTTGAAAAATATGCTATTCTTATCATTCTCTCCTACTCCACTTCCACCTTTCTGTAGTTTACAGTGGGGGTAGACTTTCTTATGCTTCTTGAGCGCTTGACTGTAGCCGTCAATTTCATTTTGAATTTGGTTCTGAATGTTGGCATCCGAGACTCCATTTATCTGTTCGGGAGTACTGCTAGCTAATTTGCAGCCAGCTTTGGAGTCAGTCTTCTCATCAAATATAAGCTGTTGGGCAGGGGATAATTTTACTCTAACGCCAAGTGATTTAGCTGTGAAGACAATGCCAATGAGGCGAATGTAAAACATCTTTTGCAGGAATGGGTGCACCAGAGTCTGGTACGGAGGATCTGGGTCGCGTCCCAAAAACTTGGCAGTTAAATGGTATTCCAGTTCATCCGTTGGCTTTACTCGTTTCCCAGGTCGTTTGTAGTATTCAAATGGATCTACATCAAATTCAAAATTAAGCTAATCAATATCATAAAAACAATCCAGTCATTCAGAGCTCAGTAATTTCTCTACTGACAAATTCTCAAAGTACCCCGAATATCTGCATCTTTGCAACAAGTCGTAATAAATCTCTCAAATTGTGGCACTTGGGTGTAACATAAATGGAAATAATACATAACGACTTGATTTATCACAGTGGACGTTTCCGGTGAGAAAAAGTATCCATAATAGAGAACATGCTTTGGTAACTGCAGCCCATCTTCGTCCTCCTCATCCGTTTCTTCTGAATTTTTCTTTGAAGGCTTTTCCTTGGACTTGCGTCTTCGTCCTTTTTTTGGAGCTTTCTCCTTCACGTTATCATCACTATTAGTAGCCAAGCTGTCCAAAGATAGCTTACCAAAAGACATTGCCAAAACCTCATCTTTTAGGAACCGATTTCTTGCAGATTTGTCATTGTTATTGTCAGGCACAACACCAACAACACCAACTATTGTAGAATCTGAATCACCTTTTGTTTTAGTTTTCGTCCTTGGCCTCAAGCTGTAATTACGACTAGACAGCGGTTTTTCTTTTTCTGAAACTTCCACTTCCATTTTACTTTCTCCCAAATTCAGGCTATGGGTTCTACTCCTACTTCTACTCTTCCTGGAACCTTTACATGTAAGATTTACTGAAGGAACCGTTTCCACACCACAAACTTCATGTCGCAAAGTTCCACTGGAACGTTTCCTTGTACTGGATGTGGTGGACACACATTCACACTTTTGATTCTCTGAGTACGCGTTTCCCATTTTCGGTTGGTTATCATTATTTTGACAGCTTACCACAAAGACGCCAATTAAATTTTGCGTGTGTACGATGGTGGTCAGTGATCGATCAGACTTGCTGTTACAAAAAGTTGCTGTCAGAATTTAATGTTTCAGTCGGACATTTATCTAATTCTTAATCTCAATCCAATGTGATTGTGACATTGGCATGTTTCTTACAATAATATTTTAATTTGGTCTTGCGTCAGTTTTTTTCAAAACGTTGAATTTACGTTTTGTAAACGAAACGAAATAAATTTGTAAAACGTCGTTTTTATTTTTTGTGTTACTCAGCCAGTGGCAGTCTGGATTCAGGGTGTTAGCTAAACCTCATGGGGTTTAGCTAAACCCCCTCCTGATGGGGTTTAGTTAAACCCCATGAGGTTTAGCTAAACCTCATGAGGTTAAGCTAAAACCCATGGGGTTTAGCTAAACCCCCTTTTCAGTAATTTT
>JAQFZG010000156.1:0-45592 GCA_034695465.1 Entomobrya nicoleti
AAATGTAATGTATGCATGTGCACGAAATGCTACATACGTACATATGTAAGTATGGTAGTATGAAATGGACACACACAAAATAAATGAAACAAAGTCACGAAACATTTTCTATCTGACAAGAAAAGGAGAAAACAGGCAAAGGATCCACCAATTCTAAAATAATGTACTTGCTCACAATCAGTATAAATTGGATATAGATTTTCTAAAAATGTCTGGTTATTTAAAACATTGTACTTATTGGTATCTCTTAAATATAGTAAAGCGCCGTTTTCATGCCATAGCTTGTTATCAACTACATGTTACATGTGTGAAGCAAAAATATCGTTCAAAATATCGTTTCTTTTAGTTCCACTCACCATTCTTCCACTTTTGTATATCATTTAATAATCTTAACCTTCTTCAACAGATAGATGGACGCAACAAGGATATGATAAACGTTTACCGATTCAAACACATGAAAATTAGTTAATTATTCACATTCCATTTTTGAAAGTGACGGGGTCGTTTTTATTATTCGTTATAGTATTCCCTTCTACGAATAAGTCATGTCTATTTTGTGGCTTTCAGTTCATCATATCATAAATGAAAGCTCGTCTAATAATAACACCACAAAAAGGCCATTTTATGCTGATATGATATTATTGGAAAAACGTTTAGACATCACTTGACATGTCATTTTTAATTTACAACAGAGCCAAATAGTTTATGTGTATTTTCCTTAAAAAATATTAATCCTTGAGCATCAAAAATGTAATCGTCGAGAATGTACGTATCTCTGGCCATTGAAATGTCTCCTTTTATATTTTGGTTTGGTTTGGTTGTCTGTTAAATATGTAAGTGTTTTCGGGATGTACTGACAAACTACACATTATGTTATAACTCACATGTCTTTTCACTTTATATTCTTCAACGCAGATATAAAATAGGATTTAATGACCTGAGTGGTTCGAGACCCTGGTACCCATCTTTCCATTTCATTTCATTGCACAAATTACAGCATACTTATGCTTGAATTGTTATGTACACAAGAAAAACATTTAAAACTAGCAGAATGTATCTTCAACAACCAAATCATCCGTAGCATTCCCAACCCATACTTTTTCCAAAAATGTTTCTCTTTCTTTTGCAGCACTTACATTTTGTTTTTCATTCCCTTTTCTTTTCCTTATGTTACCATTTCAGACATTTTTTACTCGCTAACAATATTCCAACATGCTTTTTCAAAACAAAAAGTTTGCATAGAAAGTCTAAAGAAAAATTCTCCACGTTCTTTTATCTTTTCTTTTAGTAAAAGTTGAAAAGACTTCTAGAGCCCTAAAAACTCTCCAACTACGCGTTGCTCTTAAATAAACAACACCAAAGTAATATTTGAAATAACAATCGCTCGTCGTATTAATTTCTACCATAAAATGTACGGATGGACGAAAAACAAAACATGCTCTTTACTTTCAACGATGAAATTTCATTTTTACTTTAAAAACAACTTTTCTATGTTCTATTATGTGAACCTTTTAAAAGTCTTGAGTTTTCTTTTGCGCATTTTCATACTAGAAGTTTTTTTTGTTTTCGTTCCACATTTTCTTTATAGAATTTCTACCATTTCTGGAAAAAATACTGTTCCTTTTAAGCATACCATATTTTCGCTTACTGCGTGCTTGTGCCTATGCATCTAGTTTGATTTTTTCATGATTCAGTTCATTTCTATCATGATTTCAAGCTATTAGCAGCCTACACTTTAATAGCGGAAATATGGTAAATAACATGGTTAATATTCAAATGTTCAGTATAAGAAAAACATCGGGAGTGTTAAATAAAGAAGGCTTTATTTTTGTTGGCGAGAGCTCTACAGGAGATACAAAAGGAAGTAAAAAGAAGCATCTTTTAAATAAACATGCATTTCCTCTCTTTCGCAAGAATTTTCATTTTGACAGAAGTAGACTTGTTTTACCAACTTTGTGGTTTTCTCTCTTTCCCCTTTTCCCATCCGTCCAACTCGCACAATCTTAATGTTTAAATATGTACTCATGTTTCATTTCGTATGAGTACGGAAAAATATCCAAACATCAACATTTTTTTAAAAGTAAAAGCTTTCATGTTTTCAAAATAACAACTTGTATGACAGTTCTTACAGAAAATTGGATAACTACATACGTATGTTTGGCCTATAACTCAATAACCTCTCTTTTTTAGATTGGTGCCGAATGAAAAGAAACGTGGAAAATAGTTGACAAGTAAAGTTGGCAAACAATCTATATAATATTTTGCTGACAGTAATTAAAAGTCACAAGGAATATGTACAACATTTTGATGTCTGTCAATATTTTATTTTGTTTTTCTGAAAATGCTTTTTCGGTGAGTTCCAATTAAACGATTATATATTTGCAATATACATGTACAAGAATCATATCGTAGAGAATTTTAATCAGCGTCTAGCATCAATATAAATCATCTATGAAGGGCGGGGTTTGTTCTAAACAATACCTTTGATTAGCTGTTCCATTATAAGTCTCATGCTTTTACACGAGAGAAAAGAAATTTCAGAAAAAGCGAATTAAGGTGGTTTTTGGTTATGCTGACGCACCAACTTTTTATTCTAATTATAAAAGCCAAGCACATAATATCTATGTATGTGCCTATACGATATAAATAAAGTAAAGAATACTCTATGTTCATTGCGTAAAAGTAAAATTTGACATGAAAAGGGTCTGGAAAATGAAAAACCAGGAGGTAAAAGTAAAATCCAAAAAAGATGGTTTTATGTTCTCATATTATTGTTTTGCTCTTTTATATTTATCTTCGCCTAATGAAAACATACGCCTCAAAATTTATAATGAAGTAAATGAGCCATAACATTACTTCCTAAATTTTTCTTTCTATCCGTTTTAATTTTCTTGTTGCTTATCTGTGTTCTATGCATTATTAAAGTCTCCAGAAATCCCTAAACCTGTTGGCTTACCATCAGATCCTCCTGCCATTTCACAATCACCAACCAACCATCCTTCAAAAATTGAGTAATTAAGGCTAAAAGTTCTTTTTACCTTCGTTGCCGCATTTACCTTTACAAAACTTTGTTTTTTATGCTTTTTTTGGAATGCTATCCATGTACAATGCACAAAAAGTATATATTGACGTGGTCGCAGTGTGTTAAATAAGGCCAACCCTCTTACGTGTGTCTACACATATAATATGCTCGTACATTTTTACACATTCATTTAACAAACATACTATTTGGTTAGAATATTTTTTCACGTGAGTTGAGAACTTCCTATTAAAACCAAGAATAATATGTTATTATATTATATAGGTCTACCAAATATAAAGATAGTGCTCATGCTCATGTCAACTTTGTCATGCAACAAAAGGGCGTTCCCTTTACGGTTTATTTTGAAAGAAGACGCACGATATTACTGGCTCAGAATTAAAACGTACCTTTTTTCAAGGGACGAAAAGAAAAATAAAACCTTTTTTCTTTTGTATTTTTGCTTTTCGTTCATTGGAAATTCAGTGTTTAGAGGGTGCCCACATAATTTTTTCATGTGTGTATGTATTTATTTACAACCCTTGAAAATTGGTAGCACTGAGGTATGTGTGTGTTATATTAAAACTCGTAGGTGAAAGGGAGTTTTTTTTGTTCAAAACGCAAGCGCCACATTAAAAAAATTACGAATGCAGGTATCCGGGTCATAAACCGTCACCATCATTTTGCCCCATAACATAAAATGGTTCATATAGCTTTGCTGGTGGTATCATGAAACTCCTCGCCTAACTATAGCTTACGACACTTAAACTTGATGATTGTTTGTAAACCACACAGTGTGGTTGCAGATTATAAAAATTGAGTTTATGTATAAAGTATGAAGAAGTTTGAGTTTTTGGGCAGTGTAAAATTGCCCACTTATTTCTATGAAACATTATTATAGATATGAGCATGAGTCCAAGATATTCTTACAGTTAAACCAATAATAAAACGTTTTCCGCCACAATATTGTAAAAAGTGAAAGGATAGCACCTAAAACATGATAAAAGTCACGTTAAAGTCGGATGGAGTAATGTCTAATGAAAATGCATGGTAGTGAGGTTGTTCGCTAAAGTTGACATTCCAAGTCGTATACATTCATAATCTTTCAAGTCCCTGAGGAGTTGAATGAAACGCTAAATATGAGTGGCCTATGTGCTTCTGCTAGTACAACGAGGCAGTTCAGTTTCTTTTTGAAACGTCGACACGTACGTTGTGTGCGTAGCCTGTGAAGATGGTGAGCATACGGTTGAGTGAACTAAAAGGGAATAAGAAATCGTTGATTATAATAATGTTGTATAAAGTGGAAAAGGTACTTTTTAATATAAAATAAGAAGCAGTTTTTTTAAACTCTGAGACTCATTTAACCATTGCAAACGCATACACACATATTCTTACATACATATGCGCGCACAACATACATATTCACAACGAGCCATCCTCACAGTAAAGTAATCATTTTCCAGGTACAACTGAAGAGAGTGGGCTTTCCTTTCCACCTACCTTTTAATAACCCGAAGACAAAGTACACATGAAGCTTTCCTCTTTCTCCTTTCATATCGTATAATCAAGATGAAAGTTAAGAAAAAGTCACTTTTCCCATCTTGCCTTCCAACTTTTCTATTATATTTTACTCTTCTTATACTTTTTAGCCTGCACGTCTTCTTATCATACATTCATTCCACTCCCACTTGTATAAAAATTCATTATAGTACTTTTCTTGAGAAGAAAACGCATGTATCTTGTTTTTTATGCTTCTTTGAATATGTAAGCGGTAGAGAGAGATATGTTAAGTACTTAAGTATAAGGAAAGGTAAGTCTCTTTCTTTTCCTTCTCAAATTCATGACATAGCTTTCTTTCTTTATTTTCTTTCAAAAGAGAAAAAAGGGAGGAGGAAGAAAGATAGGTAGGCTGAAGGTATTATAAAAGCTGTATAACAGACATGCATGCACTACTCACTCACGTAAAGTTTAATTTTGTTCATTCTTTCAAAATTAAACACCCTGGAAAGTGCGCTCCGTATCGTTTTCTTCTCATATTCCGTCCTAATAATAATATAGCATCCTTTTGTGTTGTGCTTCTTTGCACATAAGGTTATATAAAGAGAGAGAAAAAAACTCATCTTGAGAAAGAAAAAGGAAGCATGGAGCGTTTTTGTAGGCTGATGTTGTAGTCATCATACTCCCAGAGGAGGAAAAAGAAAGAAGGAAAAAGGGAGGAAAAGACGTCAGATAATGAAGAAAGAAATGGAATAAGGCTTTTTGGATGGGACACCAAGGAAAAAGCACATGAACAAGATGAGAAAAAGAAAAGAAGAAAATTTTGAGGAAAGATGAGTATACTCATACTCCCCGTGGCTACAATCTGAGAATATATGAATATGAAATGATGTCTAGCCTATAGTATAGTAAAGTACACGCGAACAGATACACTTTTTTGAGCATTACTTTATAACACATACCATATAAACTCTGTTCATACTTTCCAATAAGAATGTACTTACAAAACATAGAGGCGAAAGAAAATGAAGAAGGGGATTATGGTGGTCCCCTTCCACTTACTTTATTTAGATAGCAAATTTTTTATGCATACCTGAAAAAACATAGTGCACGTATATTAAGAAGAAACACTTTTTCTTGGAAATTTAATTGAGACGCTCGAAAAGCAAAAAGATATTAACTTGGTTGTATGTGCATTGCAGAATGAACTATCCAGATGGGCTGCATAATATACCTATTTGATTACTGTAATGGACAATGATACGACGGCATGGTATATGATAATGGTGATAGTGATGATGCTAGAGTTCCTTCAAAAACATAGTCTTATTACTGGCTGATATAGTGTGCAGTGTTCTGTGTTGTACACATTAGCGTAAAAAATAATTTGCTGGGAGCATAGCACAAATAACATTTTGAGCGAGACATGGTTTTTTCTTATTTTCTGTGAATATAAACAAACAAGGAAGCTCAGCATGTACACTCAATATATCCATCTTAATGGCAATGGAAAAAGAGAGCATAGAGCTATAGTTGCCGTACATTAGATGGAAATAGATGAAAATAGATTGAGAACTTGAGAAGTTACACTTTTTCATGGATTCATTGAAAAAGGCAGTCTTCAGAAAACTAAATTAAAGTAGATGAGTGCCTTTTTCTAACTACTAGGTACTTTTTCCTTTTATACTATTTGTTGCATATGTATTTATACGTACTCGATATGCTTTAGAATAAGCAGTCTTGTTTGCTGGTAAAATTCAATGTTCAAAGTAAATGAGAGCTGAAATGGGGAAAGACGAGAAGAAGACTATTTTCATTACAAAAGTACTTTGCTTACAGAGAGGGAGAGAGAGAGAACGAGTTACAAAACATGTTCGCCAGTTGAATCAACTTGAAAGAATTAAACAATGATCTAAACTAAAGAAAAAATAAAACTATCTTATATAACAAATACAAACATGTGTACTAAAAAAGTACTTATAAATACGCTATAAGATGCATACGTATATATATGCATGTATAGCATGAAGGGATAGTGGTACCAATAAGACTACTGATTACATACATATGTATGAGCCTATATCACTCTAAAAATGGCAAGTTTTAGAAGAAACAAGAGTTTTTACTAAAGAATAAAAAGAAATTTGAATGAGTTCAGTTGAGAGAGGGAGAAAGGAGAAAAAGAGAGACGTTTCCATCCAAAATTCTTGGAAGCGAAGGAAAAAGTTGCTTTGGGATTCTAAATAAAAAGTTGGCGACAGAGAAAGAAAAAGGGATGAGGAGGCTTTTTCTTTCTAAACTTTTTACGTATCAGCAAAAAAGGAAAAGTCTGCTGAATAAAAGAATGTGTGCAAGCAGGGTATTCACACGACGTCAACGTTGTGTACATATATTGTTATACGAAAAGAAGAAGAAAAAAATGTGGAGACACATGCCGAGGAATGTGAATGAGTATAAAAAGTTATTCAATGGCTGTTATATATAGTGGGGGTTGTGTGTAATAACAGACTAAAGATATTATGTGTATGTTATTATGTTATAGAGTGGATTCATTTCATTACTACATGGCCGGGCCGGAGACATCACATCGCTCCTTTTTCTTTTTTTTTCTTCTCCCGCTTTGCTGCTTTTTCCACTACGAAAGTACGAAGCAAAATGAAGAATAGGGTAGCAGATGAAATGATGGCTCCTTCAAAAACTCCCTCTTTCTCTCTTTTTTTCTACTTCTTTTTCCTTTCTCTGCTTTTGAATTAAACAAAATGAAGGAGGAAGAAGAAGTAGCAACGAGAAAAGTAAAAAAGAAAAGTTGCTGCCAGAACCAGAGATTTTTCTAATGAGAAGGAAGCAGAGAAAAGAGAGTGAGTAAGATAGAGAGAGAAAATTAAAGCTCTTGTGTTGTTGGGAGGATAAATATATGTATTTTGTACGTATATACCTAGTTATATTTATGCATGAAATCCTTGAATATTCGATATACATATTGGTTGAACAAGAATATAAAAACTATCTTTACGTTTTTTATATCAAGCAGCATATTATTTTAGTATTAGCTTTTTTCTGGATATATTCTACTATGTTTGTGAGAAAAAGATCGATAAAGCGAAAAGTAGAAAAATTCCTCTAGTTTTCCATGCATTTTTTTTCATTATTCACTAGTCAGAGCATGTTTGTCGTTGGGGTACACCCTTTGCGTCTTGATATGCGAGGTCTCATTTTTTCAACATTATGTGTGTGATCTTGATCTAAAAATGTCTAATATTTTATACATAGCTATAAAACCTATATTCTCATACAATACATGGAGGATTGTGTTATGACGCGGTGTTCATAAAAAAAGTATTTTAGCTTTCATGTACATTTTTTGCAAAATATTAATATAAGTAAGCGTTCACCACGCGGGCAATAACATTTTCAAGTAGTAGCAGAGCAGAAAAACATAATATCGTAATAGTATACACAGAGAGAACTATGACTAGAACTTGTCTTTTTTCATTAATTTAGCGACTCGCACATGAAAGATTGAAGAGCGAAGTGGCTGAAGCAGTCAAGTTTTTTCCTCTTGTCATACGATTCATGCTACAATACGCTTCAGGACCTGACAGCTCATCAGTCATTCTTTTTTGGTGTGAAACACCGTGTATGTATATATATGTAATGTAATGTTCAACTATGGATTTTTTACCAAGGAGTTACACTGAATACTGGAGGAACAATTTCACGCGGAGCGATACACTTGTAAAATCATGCAATAATTTGAACTTTACTTCTTCCACGTTTAATTTTTACACTAGCCTCAATCGTATCGTATCTTACTATGTAGCAAAAAATAATGGAATTACGTTTGAAGTAATTATGATTTCCTTAGCATACTATGGCATACCGGCATATGTAGTTGTGTATATACATGTAAACTTTCATAGCAAACTGTAGGGCTTATCAAAATTTCCAGGAAAATCTTTGAAATTCAAAGAATTCAGAAGGAGGAATGTTATATGCATGTAAGCATACATATTACATGGGATATGTTGCATATTTAGTTCAATTCGACAAAAAAAATCCCTTGATTTTATAGATTAAACATTTCCTTCATAAAATTTTATGCTCACGTGTGCTATGATAGATAAACCAATGCTCTTATTTTGAATTCAGTTATTATGCTGCATCAAACGCAAAATGATACGAATCAACATATTATTTTGAATCATATTATTAAACATTTTTTGATATCACGTTATAACTTTTTTTCTTTCTGTTTTTTGCGTTAACATTATATTAAAATGAGTGAGCACGGTAATAATAAGGCAAAATCACTGGAGCAGTAGGAAAAAGGATGAGTAAATCAACTGGTTTTCTAAACATAATTGATTTTTACGGATATCTTTCAGGTATATAATGAAAGAATCGCCATTATCACATAATAATGTTGAAAGCATATGAAACCAGACCATTTAAACAGGAGTACCTTTATCTGGAAATCTTTCTTACATATTTACACTAATGACCATGATTTTTGTACAAACTCTGGGTGATCCAATATAGACAACCAGCAACTTGAGCTATCATAAGGGCTATACTTTAATAAAAAGCATATTATATAAAATACTTTACTTGTGTTCATTCATATGTATATAATATTATTTACCCAGATGCACTCATGTACTCCTTTCAGCACTGATTAAACCTTACATATATATTACAGTAGATACACACATTTGAGGTACAAAAATATATGTAATATAAATGGGTAACACTGTAATGTAGCCCTGGGTGGTTTCAACATGTGACCACGATGCGATAAAGATGGACAAGTTTCAAATATTGCATTTGTGCAACAAAAAGATGTAAAAAGAGCGAGCTATTATCATTTCAAAAGCCAGTTTTGGAATTAAAAACGAAACAAAGTCATCTTGTTTTGTTTAATGCACGTCAAGAGTAAAGAAGTGAATGTTTATTGGGAATTCATCTTATATGCCACTCCAGAAAGTGGATTAGCTCGAATACGTTATGGAGCGATAAAAAGCAGTTAAAAAACAAAACGCTTTTCACGCACACACTCTTTTCGTTCACTCTTCTCTTCTCTGTCTTTTTTATTTCTTAGCACGTCACAACGTATCTAACAGCAAATGTGATGTCATCAATGTTGTAGTACACACTACGATGTTGGTGAATGTAAAACTGCAAACTTATTCAAAAACTCCTGATTATGATGACTCTACTAACCACAGTATATATATGCAGAGCCAGATGATGTATCGAAAAGACAACAGGGCTAATAAACGTTTTATGGGAATATAAAGTTGTTGGAGAGCTTTTACATGGCCTCCTAATGTCAGCACATCAGTAGCACTATTATTAATTCAATTTCACCAACCATTCACCTATAACAAACATCTTTAACTCAACGTTATAAGCCGATTTTTCTTCTCACACACACTCGCTCTTTTTCTTATGGCTTCTGGAGATGTGAAATAAAAATGTCACGGATAGGAAAAGGCAAAGAGTAGAAGTTCTTTTTATGATCAAACCACACTTCATTTTCTTAGCGATTTTGACTTAGGGAAATGTCGAAAAAATACCCATCGCGATCCACTCAAGATCAAGTTTCTTAAACTAAAATGTCAAGTTATCTTCGAAGGGCATCGTTTTTGCCTCCTTTTTAATGAGCAGTTGTGATGTTTAAAAATAAGCGAAACTGTAGCTACTTTTTCATTTTTTGCTCTCTTGATTGTCTCATTGTCAGGTTTAATATGATTTACCTGTTTCTTGACTAATGTATTCATAATGTAAGCAGTTCTTAAGAAATGTCAATTCTACCAGTTTACCAGATAATCCTGTCCAAAATTGGGTTCGTGTCACTCATTAAAATGCAAGTTACATTTAATATGTGAAGGTAAATATTGTAAAGTATCTAGTGAATCAGCATCAACCGATCACCGAACAATAACTACAAGCGTTGTGCATTACATAAACTTACAAAATCAATCGATTTCTTGCTGATATGTTTTGATTTTTAACATTACGTGCAGCAGTTGAGTTTTACACATATGTGACGACACATTATATACATGCATACTCATACCTGTGGACATACATACATACATGCGTGCAGACATCAGACGAGGCAGAATAATTGGAATGAGTAATGTTGTGCAGAAAGGACAAGGTTAGCTACTTGTTTTTTTGTTTGTGAGTGGACTTAAGAACAGTATGAAGAATGTGATAATTGAAAAACGTAAAAAAACAGCGGTCGAATTAGTTTGTCGGCTGATAAATGACCGCATTCGTTTTCGTTATACAAGCCAGCAGGCAATAAGTAATTAAGAGTACGCTAATGCGTGAAAGGCTTATCTCATGCTTTTTTTGAAACACTTTCGATTCGGCGTCGCTGCGGTTATCATTACAGTCATCATCACTTTATCACAGGTCGCTTTAAGTAGTGCTGCGGCGGATCGGATAAGCTCCTTTTTTAAGACAAATTTTATTTCATAAACGTACAAAATTATACTTTATTTTATTTTCATATAGAAATTATGGAGAGCTAAATCAATGAATGGAATCGCAAGACATATTGCAAATTATCCGAGGCAAGATCACTGACACAAAAACTTTTTATTACGTATACATTCCCATTCAAGTTGTTACCTTTAAAGTTAGCTGCAAAAATTAATAAATATATTTATTGCTTTGTATATTTACTCAAGGAACGTTTGTATAATAATGCCGTAAATCACTTGATATTCCGGCAATATATGCGATTAAACAGACACAGAAACATACATAGAATTTCATGACGCCAACTTCTCAACGATGTGAAGTATTATAACAAGAGAATCAACGGCAGCTGTTGCTGCAAACTTTGGAAGTAGTCTTGAAGCCAATTTATTATAAAAACCAATGTTTTTTCTTTGTAAAATATTCATTGTTTATAACCATTTTCTTTTTAACATTATCGACGATGATGTTCATGTTGATTAAAAGGAGAAAAATCTCGTTGCATCTTTGGTTTAGCATTTTTTTGGTTCATTTCAATTGTTTCACCTTCTCCTCACTTTTTCCTCTGGAACTACTGAGCAAGCTAATGGTTCTATAATGTTTATAGCGTTTGATCAACTTTTCAAGTGAAATGTAAATAAATGATATAAAAAAGTTGCTTGTTCCAATGACTCCCCATATAATAAACAATATATTTGCATTATTGGGTTCAGTTTGACTGACTGAGAAAGGGGTTTTTATCAAAAATCAGCTTATTAAACTTGATACATGGCGCGTACATGAGTAAATACATGCATACTACATCTATCATGATGGAACTTTTCTGTGATGTGAAGAGTTGCTCTTCTGCGGTTGTATTTTTTTTTCATGCTAGTTAGTGAATGCAACTGCAACAAGCTTGTTTTTGTGTGACTTCAAGGTACAGAACAACACAACAACATCGGATTACTATCTTGATTTAAAGAAAATCAGATTGAATTATAAACTGCTTTTTAAATATGTCTTTTAGTGATTACCTTCTTCTACAGTCGAAGCTGCACAATAAGAGAGGTAAACTGTGTGTGTGTGTGTTTGTGTGTGTCTGAGAGCATGGTGTGGTTTAGTGATACGGACAATGATGCTCATTGTGCAGTTGTTCATCATTATAAACCTCATAAAAAGATGTATGGAGCTCATGATGCATATCTCTTTGATCTTTTATGATTACACAGCCGATATGTCCAGATCTTTCAACCTACACACAAGACACTTTTCTCTTGTAAACTAGCCGACAGATAAATTATTGCCAGTCAGGCAGAGTGAATACATATTATACTCACATTTTCCACTCTTGCTGTTCTCCTACTTTAAGTGCAAATCATATTCTATTTGGCAGTAGATGTTTATTATTACAATTAAATATGATTGTATAACAATCAGGATAACATTATATGATAAAAATAATAAAAATGATGATCTTATATTGTTTGAAATACAATCTACATCCCCCACATATATTTTTTTATTCTAGTAGAACTGCATGAACGTATTTTTAATGCTTCGAATTCCAAGTAGACAAGATCGACCCCGCAATACCATGAAAAAAAGTAAAATGGATTCTCCACTTTCCCATTTTCATACCAACTGTTTACATAGTAGGAAAGGATGCTGCAGTCAAGAGTCTCATCATTTTCATCAACATCATCGTAAAAACGGCAGTATGGAAGAAAAAACAAGTAAAAAGAAAGTAGAAGACTGTGTGTGGTGGATAAGGGCAAACTAGAGTGCGTATAGGGAAACACTATTCCATTCATTTAATATTCCGTTATGTCTACGCAAAATGTATGAAACAAATTTATCTGACAGATAGACAGAGGCACATGAACTGAGCCTACTCTCTTTTTTGATTCCCTCTTCTCTAGCCTCACAACCATATAAAGTTATATAAGTTTGGAAAAAAACTTGTAGAGGAATACATGCATTCACCGCACTTTGTATATTTCCTCTAAAAATGTGAAAGAAAAAAAAAGTGATCGATAAAGTTCATTTTTCGGGAGGAAACACCAACTTTCTTTATAAGCGCATGTGTGTCAGGCGAAAAGGGAAAACATTTGACGGCCATGGAATACACCACAGAAAAAGAGTACCGTAAAGAAAGGAATGAGTTTTACTGTTTTAATACTGCCAGCAAAGAAGAAAGGAAAGAAAAAGAAGAGCAAAACACACAAAAGCAAACTTGGAAGTTTTCTGTACTCTCTCATACACTTTTTCTAACTCTCTCACTTCCCCTCTCTCATACTTTTTTTTCTTCTTTTTCTCTCTCTCAACTCTTTTGTTGTAAAACGAGTACTACAGCAAGTAATACTACAGTTTTCTGTTATTTTTCATTCTCTTCAACTTACATAAGTATTTCTGGCGTATGTTTTGGAGGGGCATTATGACTGTGGCGATGTTTGTATATGCTATGCATCTACATCATTGTATGTATGTTCATTCTACTTCCTTCCTACTATGTTCTATGTGCATACATAAATACATGATTTTGTAGATATGCCACGCGTACACATAAAAATGAGATTCATTGTACTTTACAGTTCCTAGAAAGAAGCGGAGAAAATGCTCTCATTTTTTAAATCATCTAATCTTCTTTCCATACTCATGCCACTATTCTTGCCACTATACTCTTACTTGCTACACACTTTACACATACATGCATACTTTTGACTCTAGGCTCATAAATGCGAAAAAAGCCCCTGATCTGATTTTAATATCTTTTATACCCATTTCCACTACACTCTGTAAAAATGAGTAAACTTTTCTTTTACGTGTCCATAAGTGTAAAACTATGATGCTTTCAAAGTATTGGTGCAAATGTATGCGCAAACATAAATAAACATATATTACTACCTTTTTATATCAATCTTATCATACATTTGGGTGAAATCTATCAAAATTTATGAATATATGACTCCTTTCCTTTTAAGACATTCAGCATTATATTATATATGTATACCTTCTAGGCATTCTGGTTAGCCATAAAGACAGATTGCTCCTTACTTCTTTAAAAAAAAATCATATTGCGACAAAGCAAGAAAAATACTTTTAGTCCTTGCCAAAAAGAATTTTACTGGCATTGTTCTGGCAGCTCTGCAATTTAAGTAATGTCAGTACTACTACATTGTGCTACTAATGGTTTTACTACCCCGACCCAGGGATTACAAAAAAAAGTCTAAGACGACTATTACTTTCGAATGGAAAACGGAAAAGTTTTGTGTTTTTATAGCATTGCAGCACGGCAAGCATATATACTATAGTATCTATACAATATAACTTTTATACATATAGTATAACTTTTATATTGCGTACGTTATGCACAAAACTGCCTTAGCTTCGCTGGGTTTCGACATTAGTAAAAAAAGGCAGATCGAAAGAGTGTGAAATGAAAAGACGAAAGAAGAGGAAGGAAGATGGGGGCAAAAAAATCTCCCTTTTTCCACTCTTGGCAATGCATAAAAAAACGATAATTTCCGACTTGCCTCCGCGTACACATCCCTCTCCACTCTCACTCTTTTCTTTTTGACTCTTCTATCGCACTATGTATCATTTTGTATGTAGTGAAAATGCAACAAAAATAACACGGCGTACTTCGTACATACGTACCACTACCACATCGACATCACTCCACAAAACTTCTTGTGCTGTACTCATCTATTTTTCTCGACTTCTTCATTTCCATACCATCTGCTAGCTTTGTTGCTTCGACTGACTTTATATGCAAAAAAATGCTAAAGTAGTGTAACCTTCTTGTTAATACTTGACTTCTTCACGCATTAATGATACCCCGTTATATACGACTTTTGGGTGAAAAAAAATCCAAGCGCTTGTATGTATTTTTCCTAAAACATACGCCATGCCATCGTCATGCTCATGAAAAAATCTCTAGAGAAAGAGGGAGAAAGAGAGGAGTCGGAGGATTGTGAACATGGAGTATGAGTCAAGTGAGAGAAAGGAGGAATGACGCTTGAATTTTCTCGTCGTGTCGTGTCAATATCGACCCGTTTTTTATCACTTAAAACTTCGCTTTTTTTCCTTGGCCTGAAGCACTGCACCACCATATATAATGCTCTATATAGCGAGCGATAAAAACAGAAAAAAAAGAATCATGGACCGAGTTGTAAACTAATAATGTAGTGTTCCGCTACGTTTTTTTCTATATCGATTTTCTTATTATTATTTTCGTCAATGCCTCAAATTTCTAACACTGCCATTACATATTTCAGTTATGTGGCTTTATATTGCTGTGGTTGAAATCTTCAATGGACGGAGTCAATCTAATATTTATTTTTACCACCACAAGCTCTTTGATTTCTCCTTATTGAATACATATTGCATAATATTTTTTTTATAGATTGGTAAGTATACTTTTATGTTCACAGAACATGGGATTTTATTACTCAGTGCAGTATATAGTGCTTCATTTCAAGTAGGATCAGAGTTTGATATCAAAGTCTTCTTCTTTCAAACGTTTAATGCGAAAATTTAATGGACTGTACTTACATAAGTTGGATAGTAACTTTTATCAGTTATGTCAATGCATTACATATTTGAATGAGTATTAAAAATATTAAACATATCATGTTTGCAATTTTACCTACGATTATTTTTTCAATAGATGCAAAAACAATAGCTTTTAGCGAAGAATATCGCAAATCGCAATGAAAAATTGAGATACCTATACATTTATCTAATACGTTGGTATGTTTCATATCCGAAATGATAAATTTATACGTACGCAATGCTATATGCAGTCACGATAATTTGATTTTCATCGTCAAAAATTACAATTCAACTTGAAATGCCACAAGAGCAACTGGCGGCGAGTGAAAAATGTTTAATACGATGCATACACAACGTACATACACGTTTAGGAGCGCGTAGTGGGAACATGAACATCGCAATCTGTTTATGATATGTTCATTGCATTTTAGTTGAAAGATGTTTTGATATATAGTACGAGTTCCAGGGGCATCTCTAAACTTCACTAAATATACCATATGCATGCACATATACCGTTCGTTATAAAATTTGACGTGGCGATGCCATGACAGGTTTGACAAATTATACGTCTTTACTACTTATACTTGAAGGTGTAAATGACTTTCATCATATTGCAATATAATTTTCAAAAGGCATACCTGTCTGGGAGATGCGTATGTATACATAAATCCACCTCTTCTGCAGACACAATATTTGAAGGTAGGGTAAGCATAATAATACTACCGACGCGACGGTAACAAGTCTGGTGTACAAAAATAGCTTGTACAATGCACAAGCAAAAACGAACTCGCTTGATGCAATATAGTAAAATTAATATTGCTGTGTAACCAAATTAGTTAGTTTCTAACAAAATTTGATGCGTGTACGTCCTTCATATGACAGTTTGTACCGCAAAGATTTTTTGATTTCATGATCATATTCAACAGTGACTGAATATGGGGATGGCCACACAGGGTGAAAAGGCGGCCTTATCATTACTACAACTTCTTAATTAGATATTACCAAAAAATGCACGTTTCCTTGATGCACATGACAGGTAACACTTAATTGATTTTTAGATCCATTCTCACCAACATTCAATTATTCCAAAATCGACTATTTTCAAGATTTAAAACAACAAATTTTGTCGCTTGTTTATTAAAACCTTTCAACAAGAATCATTGTATGTGTCATGCATATGTGTAGCTAAAAGTTGTGCAACTTCAAGTTGAAGGTCAGGAACTGCATGAGTAATTTGATATGTCATCATCATCATCATATCCACAATTTTAAATGTATGTGCATAAAATAATTTATAATATGCTTTTGTACAGTAGACCAAACACTGACCAAACCACATGGATGCACAATATGCGAAAACAGCAATCGAAACTTTACTAAATATATTGATGATGTTTGTGTGATGAAGATGGGTAACCAGTAACCGCCAACGTGAACGTTTGAGGCCTGAACCTGAATGAGCCGAGTCTATTTTCTACGCCTATTTTCTGCCAAACATATGTTCTTTAAGCTTTATTGACCCACCATTGCCGTAAATACTACTACCGCTGCTGCTCTTGTGTAAGTACAACAAAGCGCTTTATAAATGTTTTTACTCCTGACCATTTTATTTTTATCTGCAAAAGCATTTCATTTTATGTACAGCGTATAAGGAGATGGAGAGTGGGGACTCACAAATGTGTGTATGTATTTGCAGACACGTATTCATTATGAATGGAGAACTAAAGTTGAAGCAACAATTTGGTATATACAGCATCGACGTTTACTTTCGTGGTGATTCCTAGTAATTTGCATACACACCGCAAGTATTATTCATTGCATTTCTTCCTGTCCCCTCAGAACTGAGTACATGGATAGAGAGCACATACATAAACGTGTTTGAGGATGAACAGAAGCGATGACATTGTCATAAAGTATCCCAAAATGTAGTTTCCTTTCAGATAGAGTTTCATTCGCATCACAACAGTAATTGCATTACATTGAAGAGCTATGTCGGATAGCTTGAGTTTGAATATTGTAAAATGCAGCGTGCAAAAGCAGGTTAGTGCAAAATGTTGATATGGTTTAGCGTTTAGCCATGCATAATTTTTGCGCCCTCAGCAAAAGCAAGATATCTATAAAATTCATGGGAACCTCAACTCAGCATGCTACTAAAAATTCAACTGGAATCTCTAAGAAGTGTAATGGGAGAAGGATTTTATTATAATTTTACATTTTAAAAATATTTGCACGGCCTTTTTTATTCACCCAAAGCATCCATCTCCACATCTTAAGCTATCGCCAGAAGTTAAAACCTTGTCAAATACTTCGGCATATGTAGTAAAAAGTAGAGATGGATAGAAGGAAAAACTTTTGCCATGATTATTGGCCTTTTTATGTAATGTAATGTAAAAAAATAGGGTGACTGTTGTGTTATATTATGCATATATAATATTAATATCGGTATTTGATATGTGTTTTTATAGCGTGGTGGATATATGAGTAAACCAATCATTGCCGCCTGCTCTGCTGACCAACTGCTGTTTCACCACAGTACGTGTTTCCTGGTTTTGCTTGCGGTAAAATAAAGTATAATATGCTTTTCTGGTGGCTCCCAGGAATGACTTGTAAATTGAGGAGAATGTGAATATGTCGTCGGGATGGACAGTAATGTCCAAAAAATATTGTATAAAAATCCAGCGCCAACCTTCAGGGCATCTTTTTAGGCCATACAAGTATAGAGTAAAAACGTTTTAAGTTTCTTTGATGATGGACGTAAAGATTGCACCTGGCTCCTACCACTTTCCTCCACAACATTAAAGAATGACAGCAAGCAATATAGCAGCGACAAGAGGACAGTTAAGAAAGACATGCAAAACTGCCGTCAACATATAAAAAATACGCTTCCATAAAAGTGGCAGAATTGCTCTATCTCTTGATAATCTTAAAAGTGTTGTCCATCAGCGAAGCTTATTAGTGAAAATGGTTGGGATTGGAAAATGTTATAAAACAAATAGTTTTACAACTTCAACATTATCATAACCACAACCAGCCATTTAAAAAAGAGAGAACATAATAAACTAAGGCATGTTTTTTTGTCAATATCACCTTTTCAGGAGCATGTACATTTGTAAAATTAGCTGGTGTGGTCTTATTCGGTTTACTATACTAAGTTGGATTTTTTTTCGTACACACAAAAATGTAAATTTTGTATTTGTAACTTTCGTACCCAAAATCCCAGTATTTCATGATTCTAACAACACATGTCAACCATTTTACACAAAATTACTTTCTTTTTAGCTTTTTGCCTCATTATAAATTCCACAATTCTGAGGGAGAAACATGATATATCTTTATTTTAATTTAAATACACACGTATTTTCCTTAAGAGTGAAACAAAAAAGGCACTCATTGTATTGCTACCTTTCCTACAAATGGTTATTATTACGTTGATAACGTGTGCAAAGTCAATAACACGCATGATATGCAAATAAATAATAGTAACATGCACATAGTGTTACCCGATTACACTACAACACAAAGCGTAATACATTTTTTATAAACACATCTTTTACATTTCTTAATGTAAATCTGAACAGAAGCTAACCCGAATTTACAGCACAAATGAAAGAAAATCGTAAAAACTACCTTGAAGAAAATCACTCTAAACTCTTTTAACCTTTTACGCTACATTTTCTCCCTTTCATTTTTTCCTGACTATTGTACATAATATTTTACTTTCCTAGCACCTGACAAAAAAAAACATAACGAACGTAGGGAATTACGTAGTACTTTTAGTTTTTTTTATCGCAATCACAAAAAATGAGCTCATAACATTACGACTTTTCATGACCACACTTACTTTTGGATATACTGCAGCGCGGAAAGAGAGAAAAGGTTAGGCCAATATATATACATATATATCGAAAGTCATGCAAGAGAATAAAATTAAAGTACCTATTCTTCTTGCCTTCAGCTTTCCCTATTTTTTATAAATATACTTCAAATTGCTTCAATGTTCAGTCCAAACTTGACTGGTATGACAGCAGTTGAAATGGAAAAGTTTGAGATAACGAAAGTGCGTGCCATGCTTTTTTCTTTTATTTTTTTTTCTTTGTACATTAAGCTATGTTGAATATAAAATGTAAAGTAGCATATTCATGTGCTATGCGTGCTATTTTTCATGACTCCAGCTTATGTATGTACATATATTTAAAACATTGTTTTCTTTTTTGTTTTTTATATAAAGTTAATATGTAAATCTAAATACTACTCCGTATAAAAATCCACTTATAACTTTTAACGAAATGGTTTCGAAAGAATAATTACAGTGTCAAATTTTTCATAACTCACTATAGCTGTACTATATATTTCAAGATTTTTAGGAAATTTACCTACCAAATTACCACAAAACTGCTTTTCTGATACAGTATTAAAATGACGAGTACCACGATAACATGCACATTGCTCATATTTTAAGACTTTGATAGAATGTTATTAGATTTAGGGATATAAGATATTTTATGGGGAAAACTGAACAACAAAACAAGAGAAAACTATAGAAAATTACTCACTTTCCTACCAATTTTCACATTTCAAAATAAAAATACACAATTCCGTTTTTTCAACTCCATGTTTGTACTCGTTGGTGTGCTTTTTATGGTCATGCAATGCAATATGTTATTATTGCACACATAAGTGGATTTTATTACAATTTTCATTTCATATCGTGATCCTCACGTTACAATAGTGCAAGTACAACCAAACTTACGTTTAAAAAAATACAGAATCTTACTGCCAGTCTTTCGCTGATGTCATTTTAGAGAACACCCTCGGGAGACTTTAGAAGTTATGTGTAAACAAACAAGCATTAAGCACAAAAAATTTCACCACTTGTCCTCCTTCATACTTTCACATGTATAATATGACACTTTAATAAATGAAAAAGCATTCTTGAAATTTATGACCTGGGGTACCTGGTCTGGTACCATAATCTACATTCGTGGCTAGCTCCGTTCTATTTGACCATTAAGTACAAAATACTTTTACCCAGTGCAGCAAAGCCATTACATACTGGAAATTTTTAAACAGCTAATGTGCTGCAGTAGAGCCCATTTATCAACAAAAAAAAATAATACGTTTTCTCATTATCGGTACATACCTTAGCCTCCTCGAACTTTGATTTGACAGAGGTCAAACCCACAGTCATAAAAGATGTTGGATGAATGTGCGTTTGCACACTACGTATCCAGTAAAAATAAAGTTAATAATAAATTATTAATAGTTTTTTTTATCAAGATTGATTGTCTTGTGATTGTCACTGTGTTCATAAATCAAAAACTTTTTGCTCCTCAAAGTTGCAAATTTTACATCAGACTTTTCTTACTATCTTGTCACTTGATAATAATATCACATTTTTTGCTCCGGGTGAATGACAGTACTCGAAAAAAATCTCCAGCAAACACTATACAATTTAGTTAATACTCTTTTTTCATCAAAATATTTTATAAAAGCATGAACAGCTCCATTCACTCAAGAAAACACAAAAGAAAATCACATGCACGTGGGTAACTGCACAAAACAAACTTGGAGTGGAGTCACAAAAAAATGAAACAACTTACTAGGCTACACGCTGCATCTTCATAAAACAATAGTCAATATAAAAAGTTGAACTCAAGATACATGAAAAGGGAAAACGTAAATGTGAACCGAAGAAGTGATCTGACCAGATCACTGTAACAAGGGTTTGGCTCTCAAGTTATTATTTTTTATTACTTAAACCACCGATGCCCTGTCGTTCGCCGATATCATCAATGATAGTAAACTATTGACGAGCCAAAAGTGAATTCTCATCTAGTCAACTGATAGTGAGAACTATAATTATGAGAAGAGATGAAAAGTGTATAATGCTGCTGCGCTGCAGGTTCCGAAACAGAAGCCGACGCTGGAGTAAAAAACGAAAAGAGTTACAACTTTACTGCATACGCAGTTCTGAATGTAGTAAATTCTGTGACTCAACAGCAATAAGTGTGTGGTACCATAACTTGAAGTAAAAAAAGGTGCAAAAGAATATGCAAAAGAGTGTTTTAATGCACCATGAGTTAAGCAAGAATAGCGTACGAATGGACAAACTATTAAAAATACGAGCATAATATATAAGCTTATTATACTCTTCTTCAACAAAATAGCAAGAAACAACGGCAAAAGGGATGAGATACAAAATACAATGAGTATGAAAAAAGGAACGCAACCTCTTACAAGTAACATTTACGTACACCACCACAACAATAACAATGTGAATCTCGAAATCTTCAGCGCTTCTCTCTCTCTCTCTTTGGTTATCCATGCCTGAGCACATGTACCTACTCTACACACTTTGTTGTTAAAACATGAGATGAGCATCATTCTCAATACATAATACATACATACATATGAGCACATCAATATCGTAAAATATTATGTTCAATCCAGTAGATATTGTAGATAGGGTTGTGTGTGTGTGATGATGTGATGTTATGTGCATGCTACATAATGCAAAATGCAACTATAATGATATGCACACGCATACTTGCATCATTAGAACATATTATACACATACGTAGGTATAAACTGTACACATCTTCAATCAAAATGGTAATAAAATTAAACTTGCTCGCAAGATACCCTCACTTTAATTTTTTTTTACTCACAATAGTCTCAATACCAAAGACTTATTTAACAGCGATGATGCTCCTGAGAGTGAAGACAAGTTTTCTTTCACTCTACGTCGTCGGTCCCTTGATGCATTGTGCGATTTATGCGTGCTAATCCACGCATTTACTACAAGTTCAACAATAAGCAATACATCGTTTATGAGAACGAATACTTGGCTATTAAATTTGTTTACAGCAAAACGAATATCGAATTACTTAATCGCTGGTTGCAGGTAAAGTAAAAAAAAGTTGGAATATAAATGGGCGTCATACATCTAACAAATAAGCGATTGTTCCGCCAAAACGGAAAAAGTTGCGCAATTAGTGTTTTTAAGAAACAAAATCTTTCTTTTTTTGTGGTAAAAGTGCTGTGAATGTATGAATAACATTATGCATATATGCATGCGATATATCACAATTAAAGTGAACCAAAATATGCAGTCTGTAATTTTTTTAAACTCTGGATGGGTATCGGGAGAGGGGTTGGTGGAATTTATTTAATTTGGGTAATAATAACAAGGTAATACTCCTTAATTTACAGGAAGCAATAGCCGTCAAACCTAGTTGAGCTCAACAATAACTTATGATGTAATAATAATTGTAGAGCTTCAGATTGTTACCGACTTTTAGCCGTAATTGTGTTTTACTGCTTGTTTTCATAGACTTTCCTTTTCATGATGTACTTCTCCACTGACTTTTCTGCCCCACTGGTACTTCAATTACAAAAAATTCACTGACGAGTGCAGACCGAGGGAATGTAAAACTTGTGGGGGTGTGAAAAACATGTCAAATTATATACGCGGCGGAAAATGGGCATTACTTGTACTAGCATAACGTGAGAGTATGAAAGCATATGGGCTTTTTATGTGTGTATATTTGTACATGTACTTATATATAATTTGCGTTTTAGCATACATACTTCGGTGGATTTTAGAATAGTTACAATACAATTCATTGTAGCCCGTGATGATGGCGACTCATGAAAGAATCCTTGTTCTTGTAATGTTTAATAAAAAAAAGGAAAAGGTGAACAATTAGATACGTAAGTATAACATGCAGTATTTTTTTCATGCTCGTGTTCTTATCATGTATTTTGTCAAATATAAAGTTTGTTTTTTACGAAGTGTTCAGCTAAACACATAAGTTGAATGATTAAACATTTCAACCACTAAAATGTGTAACAAAAGTGGGAGTCACTTGTCAGCAATAAAGGAGCACCACTGGCTGACTCTACTTTTATCTCTGGCAAGAATCGGAATCAACTCATCATCAGCAATTTAGACTTGGCAAAATCTTAATATCTTTCACATCAAAGTAGTTACAGCACAGCAGTAGAAGCGGATGGATATTCCGTCCACTTTTTTTTATCATAGAACAGCCTATATGTACATAGGGTGGTGGTATGGTGGTTGTAGAGATGCATGCATTTATTTATATGATTTTACAAGATAAGAACAACTCCCGCATTAGTGGTTACGCTCCTCTATTAATTCCAATCCAAAATACACATTAAGATTTTTAACTATACTTTGTAGAAACAAAAACTTCTAACCGGCAATAATCCTATTATTACTGAAAATAGATACTTGATTATTACGATTCATGTGCATGTGTTAGAGACTACCCTGTTGTTGTCAAAATACATTAGTTGCATTTCGTAGCAATACTTTTAACAAAAAATGTTTAAAAAAAAACTATTTTGTAGTATTAATTGGCCGCAATAATTGTGTTGTATAAAGCAAAACAAAACTTATCGTATTCATCGGCATGTAGTCTGGTATAACCACTACAGGCTAAACTGTGTATATACCACTATCATTCATCTGAAACATTTAATTTTGAAAAGTTACAAAGTTTTGACAACTAAAGGGTAAGCACATATATGGCTTGCTGTATCAAGAATGCATGCAAAAACCTCTGACATTTATACAATTGATTTTTGTCTTGTCGTCATTTATACTGAGTCACAAAGTTAAAAATATTATTGTTATTCGCGAAAAGCTGAAAATTTAGCTTCATGATATGATAACCCATTTTCAAAATTTGATGGCAACAGTTCCACGAGAAAATAATTGGTAAAAATTTAGATTCAATATACTACTTGATATATTACTAGAAGAAATGTATAAATAAGTGTTCGCTTAAGACAGGAAGGTAATGAGTTTTCGCCGGTCTATCAAGAGCCGGTAAACATTTTATACAATGAATTATAAATAGATAATGATTGTGTTAAACGTTGATGGAAGACTGTTTCCTTCTGCTTTGATCAAGTTCGTGATAATAAGACAAGACTATGACCAGGTGAGTAGTAGTAGTATTAGTAGTAAAATAAAGTATAGAGGTGCGTTCATTCAATCCACCATTTTTTCATGCATATCAAGTTGGTTTTAGATGTGGTGAGACCCGCACTTGCCAAAGTCTAAAATGATTTGCTAAAATTCAACTTTTTATATTTTTTATTTCGCCTTTCTTGATAATGATAGAATAACGAAATAGTACTACAATGATTATCCGGTAAATAAACCCCTTTTCTCAATGCCTAATGCGATGGTTGATGAAATTTACCATTGCAGAAATGCATGCATACTATTTTGTTTTGCTTGGTGGGAAGTTTTTTTCATCATGGAAAAGTGCATTTCTTAATATATACTTTTTTATGTATGCATTTATTTGCGGGTATTAAAGTAACTTTGAATATTCTACATTTTTTGGGCTCTATTGTTCAATTTGGCAATTTGCGTTGCGTTTTATGCACCATCAAACTCAGTAAAAACCGGTTTCTGTTTATTTTCACCAATAATTTTAGTGTCATTGTGTAAGGATGCTTTGTAAAAAAAATTCATTGATCATTTCTTCAATGTATTTTTTTGTGTAAAACGTTTTGTAGAAAGGAGAAAGGATAACGTGTTATTGATTTATATGTGTAATATAACAAGAAAAAATTGATTGATTTATATTATTTTTATGAATAACACAATTTTGATTTGCTCTATGCTATTATATCACAAGGTTTAATGCTGAAATTGTATGCTTTAAGTTTTGAAGATTGTACATTTTTATGCACAACAGACTCTACAATTTTGGGGAGAATAAAGACTTAGATTTACTGGTATTACTTTATCAATCTCAGAATACTAATTGTTAATTAATCTAACAAATGTAATGCCAGTTTAAATCATATCATCAATAACACCTTTTTATCCATTTCATGTCTTATACAATATCTTAGGTAATACCCCTTTTTGACAGACAGACAAGTATTTTGATGATTGGATTACAGGTTTTAGTAGTAGCAGCATTAAGAATCCGACTTTTGGTAAAGCGTTATAATATCCAAATGAATTAGCTGTATCTGAACATTTCATTGCATTGTATTGCAGCGCATGTAATTGGAACTTCGAATCAGCGCCTCATACTACAGATCGACCTAGGTTGATTAGCATATAAATAAAAACAAGACTTGAAATTGACATTGGAAAAGGACAATTTAGTTCGTTTTCCTTCTTTAAAAAAAACTTTTAGCTTTTAAGAAGATTTGTAGCATACCGAACAATATAACATGCCATATTAAACTATTAATTGAGATGTTTTAAAATGTGAATCTAACATTACAACAAATTCAACAACCTGCCAACAAAAACGGAATGTTAATAGAGAGCATTCAGACATTTTTGGCCTATTCCAGCTTCCCTTCTCCGTTTTGACAATCCATTCACTATGTTTTCATGCACGGATATTATAGGGCGACTGACTGTTTGTTATTCTGCGCATACGCAATGTGCACACATGCAACACGTTCAACACCATTTAGAACTTGGTTCAAGCAAACTTCATGATTATCACATTCAACGCGAAGAGCTCACACTCAAGGTATGAACCAATTACTTATCATCATCTTCATTCAACAAATTATTTACTGCTGCGCCCTGCAAGCGAAATATTTAAGTTTCATTCCTTTATTATTATTATCGTCATCAGTGGAAGGTCTGTTGAAGGAAGATGATTACTGGGTAAGGCTGTGGCAAATGAAAGGAACTGCTCAAGGTGTTTATTATTTAAGCCCTCGAGAAAAAAAAACAATCTACACCAGCGTCATGTTTCATGTCGTTTAGAAGATGCCCATTAAGTTAAAGTCGGCAGAAGCTACAGTGACGCAACTTAATAGCAATGAAGAGCAGTAGACAATTTTCTTCTTGTTTTTAATTTAATGACTTCAAGTGCAACACAAATGTAAGATCTAAGTCACATCATTAATGTATTTTTCATCTGATCGACAGGACAGGATGGAACAAGTTTATATGCTCTATCGAACTTTATTTTATGAAATATCATCTTTTGAGTATCACATTACACCTAATCACAATTATTGCCTTTACATTGTACACCAGATATAAGGTGATTTGATTACTATTACACATTGGTGCTCTGCTTCCTTTCCTTCTGGCTATTTTTGCATGAAATATGCTTATTTTGTATGAGAAGCGTACACAGGTATAAATTTTGGAAAATTTATTAATTAAACTTTTCTCCAACAATAGCTTATTGTATGAATTGCTCGTATACTCGTATAGCAGTGAGTTTTATCGTTTTTATGATGCACACGCAGCCCACAATCGAAGGAAACTGGACATAAAAAAGATTAGATTACTAACCATAACTTCAGTCCTTCCATCGGCTATACTTGAATCAACAACCATAAGCACAATTACAGTAAATTAACATAATAAGATTGAGCTCGGACTGAATTTCCACAAAAAACTAATTTCTTTTGATATAATACCACTCTGGCAATTAATAATGTTTTGCTTTAAAAATTATCTGTTTTTATAAAACAGAAGTCGGCACTTTGAAACTTTCTGTTTACTTAACTTCCGAAGACGTTGACAGATGATTATCGTTGTGGAAAGGATGTTCCTGTTTGTGATGGATGAGTGGACCCCGACGTTATAACTTGTCTTCTGCTCCACTAATAAATTTGGTGAAAAACTCACACACACACACACACACACACAAAGATAGACAACTATTTAAGTACACGCACGCACATAATTCTACAGAAATTTACATTTTTATCAGCAATCAGTAATTCTGTTCTTAGGGAAGGAGATTATATGTAGGAGGTATGAAAGAAAGCAAGATTGACTCTGCAGTGCTGTTGATGGTCGAATGAATGTATGTCATTTGAATGATTTAATGACCTGATCTACATACAACTACCGGAATAAAAAAAATATCGGATGCTCCAACATGAGTTACGACGTGCGGGGCAAAGAGGAGCTCAACATGTTACATGTGATATTTTGAAGTGATACAAAGGGTAGGTAGCTACTTTTTTGGCAGCAGCCCTTTATCACATTATCATCATAAATGGATGACTTGGCTCGTTCCAGGTATCTATGAAGTTCCCTGCTAGTGAAAGAAAAGAAACAAGATAAAAAAATCCCTTCTACTTAGCAGGTGGGCCTGGAGGGGACAGGTTATATAACTGCTATTTATACACGTTTATATACAAGTATACATTTTCTGTAAATAATCTTTATATATGTACATAGCTGGAAACATCCAATTATATATAGTTTACATTGTGTGAAGGCATTGTCGTACATGAAAATCACTTTTTTTTGGTGATGAGTGAATGAAATTAAAGCATATCAAAAATTAGGAAATTAAAAAACGGGCTGCATTGTTATGAGTTGTAAGAGCATACCTAAAAATATAAAGTGCACTTCGTGTAAAAGTATTGTTCTAGAAAGCATCATCACCGGAATGCAATATTTATTTTTAAAAAACCAATACACATTTTTTTAAACTCGTGGAGAATATTCATTGCAACGCGGGACCCCCAAGGTTTATACTCATATATCTTCATGTGTAGCCTCCGTGTATACACGGTTGTCATAATTATCATCACGTCAGTATTACAATTCATTGATAAACCTCTTTAAAAAGTAAACTAACAGCATCAATGAAAACCATTACCATAAAGTAATTGTATTAGATAGCGAAGAGATGATCCGTTATTGTTTCATGTCGATCCCTCAAGGGTATACCAGAGACCATCATGTGTGGATACTTAAATGAGTGATACATGTGGATTCCGACACATATAGCTTGATGCTTAATAGTACCAGTTTTAGCTATATTGGTACACTACACTTCTAGCTCCACTTTGACTTCCACTCCAACAGAGAATGCACGCAGAGTCAAATGAGAAAAGTTGTACATTTTTATAACTTTAATTCAATAAAAAACAGGACTCATCAGATGTTCGTTGTTTTATAAAAAAATCCTAAAATAAAAGTTTTAAATGCATGCAATATTCGTTTACATATATTTATTGAAACCTGACACATCCCGTTTCAAAAAATCTAGTCATGAGGATTTTACCAGTGAGTCTGATCACTTCATATTTTGCTTTCTGAGTTTTAACGGTACACAACTCTGGTGGTCTAGATATTGATGCACGGAATATTCCAATTTTCTTAAAGTATTGTCACTTGATGCAAGAATTTATAACCCAACTCAAAATACAATTTTCCATAAAAATGATATCCAATCTTAATAAAGAATACCCACTTAAAAATAAACATATTTGATCTTGATTTTTTCCAAACATCTCATTTGTTAGAAAAGATTGGCTAACTTGTCATTAATAACCTATTCGTAAAACAGTAGTAGTAAATGGACTTCTAACTGGTGAATGGAATTTAAAATACGTACTTATATTACAACTTCTTTTCACAAAGGTATGAGGACATTATTCCCCATTGCATGATAAACATTCCTGTTCAATTTGACCATATGCCTCACCACCAACACAATACATATAGTGTGTATAAGCAATAATTCTTAGAAAATCATGTTTTTCTCTTCGCTATCAGTATTTCAGGAATGTTCATATTATATTTTCGCATGTGTGTATTTACTTATAACATGGCACCATAGGAAAAGACCATACGGCGGCATCCCAGATTCCTCAAAGAGGGCTGTAAACATAAAACCCAATACGTTTTACATTGTTGATAACTATAAAAATTTAAAATGAATTTTTTATCGTGCACCTATGAAAAATGCACTGAAATAAAAAACTATTTCCTTCTGTGCAGTAATCTACATGATTACACAGCCACAGAGCCGACCTCACTGTCATCCATGAACTTTTACTTTAAGTTATAGCGCTGTATTGCATGTCCACATGCGTGAAACAATCTTCTTTTTCATCACAACAAAATTGGCTTTACGAAATAAATATAATCCATAATCCAGCCACTCACCACGATACAAATGCATGTGTGATGTCATATTATTTTTTCATTCCTTTTTTAAGATATATGCGATGGATAAGAAAATAAAATTCCTTTCCACCAGTTTATATTTTCAGGTGACTGCATACTGCATATTTTCATGAGGAGAAAGACATTTCACTCCAACCCCAATTGTTAAGTAGCAAGGGTATTGTTTTTGCTGGTTGGCAATTTATTTATAGTGTTTGATTTAACTTTACCGAATAATGTTTGACTAAAACTTCACGACTAGATTTGTACACCTTAAAGTCAAAGAGTTGCAAGCTTCCCATAGTTAATTATGCCGGATTTTTCCTTTATACTTATAAGGAACTGCAACTGGAAGGATACTTCAATTATTATTTTTACTCTTACTTGCTATTATTGCTACCAACTTTGAAACGACTACCAACCGTACTACTGTAATGCATTTACCTTTCATTCAATTTGTCAAAACTCAGTTGAAGTGGTAGAATATTGTGTTCTGACGTCATAAAAAACACATTGGAACTGCTTAAAGGTAATTAATGAAGTACATTTTCTTTTGTAAATGCAATTCATATGTTAAGTAGCTTGATACTACACATTAAGATAAGTCGATTCATTCATTAAGTAAGATAAGAAGGCGTCAAATATTGTAAGTTGAAGTAAGCAGGGTATCATGATTTTAAATCCATTCTTTCAAGTAGACATTTTTCTATAAATCCAATGAGAGCAGACATGTTTCCTGCTATCTAAACTGCAATAATTATCACTGCTTTAGCTCGTCAAATGTGAAATAGTATTCGACTATTATAGAATTTAATCTTTCGACATGCAAGATCTTGAAGGAACTATATCTTTATGAGAGTCCTTCCGAAAGACATTATGAAATAAGCCTTATCCATAAAAATTACTGGGATTACATTGTTTTATATATGCTTTGTGTAAGCATGTTTCTTTACGTTTCAAGTGAACATAATTATACATTTTCCTCGGAGAAAAAACTACAGTGCAATGGCTTTTGTAATAATTCTTTCTTTTTTGTGGTTTTTAATGAAACAAGGTACAGCATTTTAGGCCGTTTATTTGACGTTGTTTTGAGATAAATGATACCTTTAATAGAAAGATAAACAGTTATTACTATTACACCAATTTCCAGATTTTTCCTATCGTTCCATGTAGTTTATGTGTTTAGCCCGAAGGACGGTTCTAAAAAATTGATACCTTTTCATCCAAGTCATTTTCTTGGGCCTAAATCCAACACCAGAAGCAAAAAACATTGGGAAATGGTGCTAACATGGTTATTACATCGCAATAATTATAGTACCCTACCCTGACTGTTGCAGCAAAAGGGTTTAATGAAATCTTGGTTGCAAATACTGAGATGCATACAAATTAAATATCTTTACATTGAGCCAAATAGCAAATGTAGTTTACACATTAAGGTAAATTGAGTTGGCCTATCCTCCTTGAAACCCAATTTAATTAACTCAAAAGCTTTATTCTAGAACAATTCCACAAAAATATAAGATACTACCTGAAAAATGCATGAAGACGTGTGAACGAATGTGTTATTTGAATGTCTCCGAATGCTTTCATGAGTCGTTAAAGCATCAATTTGAAATTAATTCCTAATCGGACGTCAGGGATTAGTATTCAAAATTGTAAATGAACTTGAACACTCACGAACTTACAAAAGTAATTTGAGGATTAGGAATATCTCATTGTCAGTGTCCAAAAAGTTGTAACAAGAATATACATATTTATTCGCACCTGCACATCTTTTATCCAATAACACCGCCTCTTATTCAACCCAACAGCCACAAAACAAAGACTACTAAGTATTACGTGCATTTCTCTTAATTTTTGTACATGTACTATGCTCCATTTTTTAATGAAATCATGAAATTTACGAATGGATTTACATAAAATTTATATACTGATCTCAGAGATGCTCATTGTTCAATCTTATTAAAATTAAAGCAAGTACCACAAACTTATTTTTCTGTTCGTCCAACTGCTCTTATTGTCAGAATTACCTTTTTTAGATTTAAGAAAGCCTATATTTAAATTTAGCTAACAAGGATCAATTTTCACAATCTTTAACTTGCATAATCCCTTTACGTGGTTAATTTATTTAGCACAAAAGTGGTTTTCGTTGAAATATACAGTCATACAGAATACAAACTAATAATAATTGATCACCATCCTGACTTAATGGAATCATGCAATGGAAGAATCTAGTTCACCAGTTTCTTTCAGCAAAGATCAGAGGCTGACCAGAATTGAAAAGAGATGAACTGGTCCTGATTTGGATCCAACTCCAGTCAAAGTAAGTCTGCACTTGAGTATTCGATGCACATAGACCATTAACCTCCAATATTATTAAAAAAGAGCTCAATACAACTGCAACAGGGGCTGACACAGAAAATATTAAAAATCGTAGATAAGAGCTAACAATAAGTTATATATTTTTCTATTTAGTACACAAGCTGTATATGCATACAAGTTTGATATATTTCTGAAGCAAATCTAGAAGACTTTTACATAGTATATCTATCAAAGAACAAAAACAAAGAAGGGTTGACCAGAAAGTGCGATGGAGCATTTCGGTGGTATTATCCATGATTATCAGCCACGAAATAATAATGTTAAAACGAAAGCAACCATCCATCCATTCAAATCACCATCTTCGACGTCATCCTTTCTACTCTTTATCATCCAGGTTTTCGGTTTCAGTATTTATTCAAGTCTTGATTTCTCCTGACTCTTTTCATGAGCAGAGAAATGCTGACAGTGTAATGTTTACCACTGATACTGCCTAACAAGAATATGGTGCTATAAAACTGGATTCCAGGCAAGACCAGACAATAAATTTCAAGCGGACTTGTTTTCAATGCAAATATTCTTTTATTGAAAAGTGGGAAAACGGACTCTTTTTTCTGCTACTATCATAGATTGTAAAATTGTAATGCTGACGCTGCGCTGATATATACAGGTATTCCATATTGTGTACTATGTGTACCCACATTATATTTTGCTGATTACCCACAACTCAAATGCATTTTTCTCTCGTGATCGAGTTCCCAAACAAATAAGTTGTGAGTGAGTACACTAAGTTGTGATGATAATGAAAAAGTAAACCAAGTCTCTTGAATCGTGAAATTTATTAAAATGAGAAAGCAATGAAGAAATGACGAGCTTTTGAAAATGGTGTACCTCGCAATTAATTAACAATGATGAAAGATTCTACTTTAAGTCAATTTTCAAGATTGGGATAACATCGCGATCATGCATGATTCCCCTTCTGCTGTTTAATGATATCACATTCCTGATAATTACGATTTTATTTTATTACTATGCAATACATTAACTTCTACCAGGGAATAAATTACACTGCTTGGTAAAAAAAAGTATACTGATGAAAATGAAATCATATCCTAATTATTAATTTTATCATGCAAATATTATGCGTGTTCATTGCATAATTTGCCTTTTCAAAATTCATAAAAATATGTGGTTAGTTAGCTGGGCGTAACTAATTTAAATCTGGGTGGAAATTCAGCGGATACATTATACAATTATAAAGGAACCAAGTGTATAGTACCCAAGAGTACTTAATTATTTCGAATAACTAGGTATAGTTATATTTCGAAATTCAAAAATACAAAATGAGTTTAGCTACAGAAGAATACACCTATGTATTTAATGCTGTCTGCTCTAATAAATACTCGCATTAACAGCGACTCATTTTCACGTTTTGGATTTTCACGCTATTGTCTTCATCTTCACGTTTCCTTTTGGACAAGCCCAACTTTTATTCACAAACCATGCGACTGGTCATGCCGCTGTTGTACGCAAACGCAGCTCTATATGATACACTCATTCACCAACCAGTCACCACCATATCTCCGAATCATGATTCAACTGTCAGAAAAATCATACGGTAATAATATATCATAAAGGTAATTAAAGAACGTTTATTGCCAAATTATTGAAAATAATACATGCTTATATAAACAGAGACAGCCCTGACGTTTCTTAACCGCTATTATATGAACCCCGTGTTCATGATGACTTAAACTCATTCCAGTGGAGACTGGCATCTTTGTGCATTGGTAGTTGTTGTAGGGTAAATGATTTATAATAGATTACAATAATAATACGGCAATAAAAACCCCTTGGAGCGTTGGTTAAAATTTTCACAAGATGTTACTGAACCTTGTTTGTATACCGTATATAAAACGAGAAAAAAATCCAGCTAGACTACATTGTAATTTCACAGTGTAAGAACAGGTAAATAAGTAATTCCTCAAAGGTTGCGTTCTCTTTTGCCACATGGTTTGTGTGACCTTTGTTTACTCGCTGATGCTGGATTGATTCATTTAACAGATTATTAAGTCGACACCTTTCGACGTGACTTGGGCAGCTTATATAGAGCAGTTTTGTGATAATGATGGCTTTATAGTAATAGTAGGTATAATAACTGTTAATGAACACTATTCAGTGAATAATGCTAAAGAAATTTTTCTGGAGAATTATCAGGTCGTATAAAAATGAATGTAAAACCAATTTAACTGTACCTATAAATGTATGGAAAACATGTGCAAGTATGCCTATTAAAATATTTGGACTCACATTTCAAAGGAAACGTGGAACTCATGTTGTGCTTCTGTGGATAAAACCACAAAAGTCATAAAAAGTCGCTAAACGTTGAATGTGTATGCAACATTGTATATTTTCTCTTCTTCGAAGAAAGCCAATTATCAATAAATTATTGGAAAAGTCAATACAGAAAATTTACTCCAATTATATTAGTCTGGTCAGTTAGACCCCTAAAAACCTTTAAAATGATCAATCAAATTATATAGTGGATATCAAACAGTAGGGAAAAGCAAAGTGAACAAAGGAAGCCGCCAAGTAGCCACATCAAACGCATCCGGTCATCATCGGTTGCGCTGTATCATAAAAAACCACATCAATAGCAGCAGTGACAGCCGTAGCCTGGAGGTTATATATATTTCTGACCAAGTCACAGGACAACCACTGACTTATCAAACGGAGATAAGAAACTGAATGATGACGCCTACTTTTATAATAATATATCACATATTCCACTTTCTTACTCATGACAAAAGACTGCATCTAATGTTCTTATCGTCATATATACAAGTTTCAACCAAGTTTGCAGACTGGAACATGGTATCCGCGGAATGAAGAAATTGTATGCAGTTTTTACCTTCAGCCTTACATTACCTTCAAACATCTACGTATACAGTCAGCCGTACGCATTTTATTCATTAGAATGAAAAATTATTAAGAGAACAAGGCGTGTCATCTCGTGAGCACTGGCTGCACGTCATAGACAACAACTGTCTCATTTCATTAAAACCGTTTTTGCGTCCCCTAAAATTCATGTAAGTTTCTTCTTCAACACTCATCATCACACATGAACATTTGGAAAAAAACTTATTTATAAACCTGCTTTTTGTTTGTACCATATTATCATCAGTACTGTAGAAAACAAGGTAAGGCTAAAGTCTTGTAATATTTGTTCTTATGCAAAATATAATTGTGATATTATTTGCTAACTATAATTGTGCATCTTCATTGTAGAATTTTATTAAGCTACTATTTTTATAACTCGTAACGTAACATGTTTGTGGAAGGTCATGTACGCATCGTATTCTAAGTCATGCAAACGCGGCATTTTATTTCCTGTTCAAGTAACACATAAATAATGTAATCAATGTGGGCGAGAGTTCATTTAGACGTAAAAGGTTTTTGTGAAGACTTTTGTTTCGAATTATGTATATATGTAATATTTTATTACATATGAATGCACTTTATGTAAATAAATATTTTGCATACACATCGCTGCTGATACGATTTTTTTTATTTGCTAAAGACTACAAATGAAATGTTCACACTTTGTTATCATGTGAATCCGACAACTCATTCCCTTTACGTCCTTCTATTACTGAAGGTCAAGCAAAATGGTCAAATTGTAGCTCATTTAGTGCTCATTACTATTACTGCAACATATTTATTTGAAGACCGCTTCTTTGAAAGCAGTGAATCGTATCACTATTTTTTATTTGGGTGTGTGCTCTGCACATCATTTCATGCAAAAAATATCCCTTTGTGTGTTTTATGTATTATGTAGCATTTCCGTGTTTATTAACTAGCACCAGTAACTAAAATCATTTACTGATATCAATCTGTCTAAGAATTCGCCACTGACAATGGGTTGAATGAGTTCACACTATGACCTACGTACAACGTATAGGTCGGAGCCAGCCAGGAGCTGTGTACATTTCGTTTGCAATAAAATTGATATCTATAAGTATATTTTAAAGCTTAAGCTAAACTCACATATACTATTTTATAAATATTTAAGCTAGTACGATGAGCTTGCGCTTCCTTCTTCTTGTTTACTACACATACATGTAAATTTACATGCGTACTATTTTAGACGTGTAGCAAATCTCATTGCACAAAAACTGCATTATTTAAGGAAATGCTCGAGTCCATGAATGTCGGTCACGTACTATGCATAAATTAAAGGAATTACGGGGTTGTGATTGACTGAGGCGATGAATCGGTATATACTTTTGCACTTGAACTTGTGCTTTTTTACTTGTCAGTCATAGTCAAGTGATTCGTCGGAAATCTGCATATCAAGTACAACGGAGCATGTAATGAAAGTAGATCTATACAAAAAGGTGAGTAAAAAAATGTTGCATTTGATGCGTTTTCATGTTATGCTTGAGTAAAATGGTATTTTCATATGCATGCATACGTACACATCGTTTTATTTATTTATCCTTGGCGTTAATTAGTGTAAATTTAAATGAGCTGATTGTCTTGAGTTGAGTACAGTTATTTTTTAAATCCCCACAATAAAAAATTATAATAAACAAATGATTTACATTTAATATTGCTTATCGCATTTAGGTATCGATTAAATGTGTAGTTCGCGAAACGTGTGAAATATACGTTGATTTTTTAGTAGGGCTGCTTGTCCGTCTATCTGTTGAAGTTCTGCTGATCCGATATATTCAATATGCCTTGGAATAAAAAATTATGAAATGTGAATTGCTACCTTTAAGCCATGATTGTTTCTGCTGAATATCTACAACTATTTTAACAGTTTGATCTGATAAAAACAATGCCGTTTAGTACGTTCTATTATTATGTGATTAGGGAAGGTGTAAACAAAAACTTGTGTACACGAGTGTATTACATGTTACGTAGGTAGAGCTAGATTATAATGCAATGTAACCAAAGATAAGAGATAACTACACTACACTGTAGTTTTAGTACCATTGTCTGTAAATTTAATCTTGTTATGATGAGCCCAAGAAGCTACCGCTGCTTTTATTAGAAGGCAATTTTAAAAAGTCTCACGCTCCTTTTTCACGAGGATTCTTGACGTATAACTTTTAACTAATCATAATCATAAACACAAAAACAAGTCAGTTGATTTTATTGCTAAGATTGAGCAAAACATTGTTTCATCTTCACATGACTCTAGAGAGCATGGTGTGTGTGTAAGTTTAGTATGATGCGATTACAAAACGTAAGATTCATATTTCGTGTGATAGGAAAATAAAATATTAGATCCAGTGGGAACATTAAAGAACAAGATGTTTTTTTAAAGCGTGTTGTTAACGGAAGCTAGCTCTATTATTTCCCTACACACGCTCATTGTTTGTCTTTTTAACTATAAATATCATATCATGCCTATTGTTTTTTTCATCGCATTTCGACAATGAAGAAAAAGAAGATGATGATGACAGGCTGAATGAAACTGTAACAGAAAATGTTGATATTTTGTAGTACTAACAGAATGAATCCTGGTGGCAACGGTGTGGTGCCCGATTTTATGACTACTTTGTTGTTAGTCAGCACAGCAGAAGCAAAAGAAGCAAACTGGCAGGACAGGCATGCATAGTATATTGTTATATGTAAATGCATTGCATTAAAAAAGTTTTCATAAAGATTCATATCAAATAAAAACGTCACATGCCGAGTAAAGTACAGAGAAGAAGGGGCAGCGCAATAATAAAGACAATAATAACCACACAAGAAGTCTTCACAAGAATAAACAAAAGGCGACGAAAATTTGGAAAAGTTTTTGCCCCTTCCTCCTTTATGTTTACAATGTTTTATTACAATATATACGGTTGACTGGATATCATCACGCTTAAGGTTACATGCATATGCCAAAGAAATACATTTCTTACACATAGAGAAAATGTAACAAAATTCCCAATATAGCGTATTAAAAAAGTTACTTGCTCTTTATATATAGTGTACTGTCTTATCTTTATAAATGAAAAGTAGAGACTGTCAGAAGAGGTCTATCATCATCTAGCAAAAACTACAAAGGATACAGCAAGAGGCGCCCTGCTGAGAACATCGCTATGATTTATGCTTTTTCTCCCTTTTGCTCTTTAACATAGGATTTAAGTACACACCAGTCTCCACTAAATAATTTCAAACAGAGGCTACGGTGTTATAGTGTGCAGTGGTATATGATCATATAATATTATATCAAGGTCTGGTCGAAGGTAAAAATATACATTTCATAAATATTTTTTATACAGCATGGCTTATTTCCCTGATTGCAATATAACTGGGTGTGCAGGCAGATTCATTTCAAACCATTTCCAATTTTCTCATTTTTTGGTCAATAAAAATAATTTATAAGAAGTAGTTGCTTCTTTTGATTGAAGAAAGGCTTACACAATACTATAATAGGTATGTTCATTTAAAAAATTAATGAGAAAAAATGATCCATCCAATTTTGCCGTCATCCTGTTATCCTCTTTTGTAAAAAAAATACCAATAATGTTTGTTTAAAAAAGAGATATGATTGTAGGAGAGAACCGGGGAGGAAATTTGAAAAGTTAACAAGGTGTTCAGGTGCAGGATGCTCTCGCTGTGTGTCTTCTTTAGTAATACCCATTTCTCAAGCTGTCCATTTTCTCTCAAAATTAGTTTGCTTTTGCTAATCTAATTTCCTTGTTAAAGAAACATTCACAGTGTACATGGCACATTAACACCTAGCCATCATCAGATATCTTGATTACTACAAAACAGGGTCCCTAAAAAGCCGTCGAAAAGACCACACAGCATTGTTTAGCCAACAAGAAAAAAATCGCTTGCCATATACCCCTTTACCAGAAAAAAAAGAAGGTTTTTATGTTTGAATGTACTTAACCAACCCTATCGAAGTAATTTGAAGATCGTTGTTCTCAAAAACGGGAACAGTACTACAACCTTCTTATCTTTTTACTTGCAAGTTAACAAGCAAGCAAGTATGCTCATTTAAAAGTGTACAGCAGAAAAAATATTATTTTTTCCCTTTGTATAAAACAGCATTTATGTATATAAAACATTATATTTATCTTGATTAATTTTTGGTTCCCTGATAATAACAATTGGATTATTACAAGTTCCACTAGACCACTACTGCATGGACTATTGTAGAGACAATGATATGACTGTTGATGCTACTGATACTCATTTAAAAAGCAAAAGTGTTGCTCTGCCAGTAAGATTTCCTCTTTCATTCTAGAAAAAGAGGGTAAAAAAATAATCCATCTTCCCTTTCTGCCTACTGTCTTCCGGAATGAATAGGCTCTACTGCTTCTTGGGGCTTCCCATTCATGCATTTTATCGTAGCAAAAAATGCCCTTCTTACCGTTTCCCCAGAATGTTATACTCTATGACGTTAGTTGGATGAAACTCATTATGAAATGAAAAATGATGAAATAATATCCGAATTCATCATCTCTTTTGCTGCACACAATATAAAACGCAATTTTTTAATAAGCAGAAACATTAATAGCATACTTTTGTACTATGGGTCGCATATATACTGGATATTAATTAATAATTATGAAGCAGGAAATAGTAGTAGTGGCGCATGCTGGTCTACAAACTGTAAAGAATTATGCATTATGATAAAAAATGAATTCACTGATCTGATGCTTTCCTTTCCTGTAGAACTGGAAGTGAAACGTCGGATATGTAGACACTTATCCCATTTTATATAGATACATAGATACCGCCATCTATTCAAGGTTGATGGAAAGTGTCTGTGTTTTATTAGGTTTTTTTCCTTCTGGAAGTTTAATTAAAATCTTCAATCGGAGGACTAACAGAGTTTTCCTTAAATGAATTTCGAAATTGTGGTGATGATGATGATGTAGAAACAATGGGAGGTGTTACAAAGAATACAACAAATAGCTTGTGCTATAAAATACAGTCCAATATTTGCAGTATTCATACTTCATACCTTACTTACATGCAGGCAGCCGCGACAGCAACAGCCTCAACTTCAACACATTACCAAATAGATATACTTTCTGCGCGTCTACTTTCATGCAATATTTTCCAGTAAAATTTCCGGTAGACAAAGAATAATAATAATAAAACCCACGACAAGGTTCTTTGAAGAGAAAAGAAAAGAGGTTTAGTGTTTAACAGTACGAAATAACTCTTTTTCCTTTTCTCTTCATGTTTTAATTCCCATATATACTTGGCCATGTGTCTGCATATCATATTCATGATTGTAAGCAATGAGGATAGAGAGAATGATGCTGATATGATGACTGCATGAAAAGTGGAATTTTAGCTGACTTTGAAGATTCCCTTCTCAACTACAGATATACAGTAAAGGGACGGCACAACGTGTTTGTACATTGTATGTCGGCTTCTTTTCGTTTGATTAAATTTTCCAGAAGCTGAAAAATTCACAGAGAATATTAATTTTCACAAAAGGATCCTCCAACTTTTATGGTTTTGGGAAACTTGTTTTCTTCTTATTGAAAAAAATTGCTATCGTAATCAAAATAACATACAGCTGCTGCCTTGACTGATCATGTGTGTATACCTACCTATGATGCAGTTCAGATGAGTAGATAATTCATAATAAACATAATATGAGCTTAATTTTTTGATGAATTGCAATATAGCTTTTCCCCGGAAATTTGATGCAGGCTACTGTATTTGAAAGCGTAAGCATCTTACTATTCTTCTGAAATCCTTCAATTTACTGAGTAGACACCAATCTAGCAGGAATTTTACTATGACCATTGAGCTGGAATAAAATATTGAATTATAATAACCTTGTGAAAGGTTTTTGCTGTATGTACTTGGTGAGATATCTTCGCAAGAAAATGATATTTATATTGAAGTGACGATTGATTTGATTGATTCTTTGATGAAGCATATTCTTGTGAATTTAATATTTATTTTAAGTAAACTTTTGTTCAATCCACGGAACTCTCAAATTATTCTTTTATTTTAAGCTTATGAAGCATTACATGCATATGTTTGTTGTCGGATGTTAAGCCAAATCAGCAAAAAAACGTTGGTTGGCACACTAGAATTTTGAGAATTCGACAAAAACTGATTTATACTAGGTAATAGGTAGAAAATATTTATTGTTTACTCTGCATAATGTACGAAAATCTGCGCATCTACTTATATGCATTGTTGTCCAGCTTGCAATATTTGCAGCTATGGATTGGTTTTTATGTACAATTACTTTTATTTCGTCTCTGGTTTTCTTGTTGTAAAGCAGAGCTCATTCAAGTAAAAAACAATGAAATGGAACTATTTTCCTTAAACATCTCATCATGAAGATTTGTTTATGTAGAAAAGTTGCATATACATACATATATTATAGTTGCTTACTCTGCACATCATAACGTTGACTTTTTTCATTGACTGTTTACTGTTCCATTTAGAGTAAGGTATACCTACATACATATATGTATAGTTCATTTATAAACGAAACGAGAGGGGTGAAGCTGCTTCTGACACGATACCTTGCATTGTGTTGTAGTAACTGCTATGCCAGACACTAGACACTTTGGAAAAAAACACTTTTACCAAGAATGACAGTCAACCAAGTTGATTAAAGATGATGACGATGAGCCTCATACTACAAAGAGAAAAGTTGAACTTTTTAATTAGGTAATTTTTGATCTTTTGTTGTTTTCGAGGAAAGAAGAAAATGAGGAAAGGAGGAAACCTAAAAGCAAAAAGTGACAAAAGAAGAAAGCAACGTCTAAAATAAAATGCAGATCTCATGATAATGACTTGACTTTTTTTTTAGTGAGTGTTACTGCGTCAGTTGTTTGGTGGTACTTTCACTCAGTCAGCAAAATAATGAAATGAAAAACTTGTCATTGTCGTTTACTTAATATATGTTATTAGACAGAACCGGTTATTTCCATCGAAGAAAAGTGTAAATGTACAAGACCATATGCAATCATAGGGAAATTTCTTAACGTTTCGTTTTACCAAATGTCTTTTTTATTTGCACATAATCAGAATACCTAGTCTTGTCCACAATTATTCTTAAAATATAATACATACCTATTTCAGAACTGTGTTTTTAAAACTGATAGAAAAAATGAGAGATTCCGTGTACATATGTTAGTGTTTTGGAATGGAACTACAAAATGAAACAAAAAATGCATTCGATTTTGCTTTGTACTATATGCTAAATGAAAATAGATTTTTACCCCATGAAATATGAAGGAAAAGAAATATGGAAATTTTGGGAAACATGAAGAGGATGCATTTATATACTAGGGTGAGCACAGAGTACACTATGTAAAGCTTATAAATGTATCTGAATTGTACCACTGCTATCCCTGAAATATATATATAATTTCCTATATAGCACACACTTGTTCATATTTCATATACTTTCCTTTCATTCAACCTTTTACCCTTCCATTTGATATAAAATGAATTTCATTGAAAGGAAAAAAAGGAAAAATGTCACTCATATTTAATCGCTGTTGGTAGATGTATAGTGTTTCACAGCAGTGGGTTTACACGTCTGTACGAATGACACTTTTTTAAAGTCGGATAGGTTTGTACTTGCACGTATATATGTATGTACCTTACAATTACAATTTGCGTGAATTGAAAGTTTTGCAAAAAGCTACCCATAGTAAGTACCCTTAGTAGAAATATTTGTATGTTGTAAGTAAATCAATTGGAGGAAATACATGTTAATATTTAGTCATTCAGAATGTATTATATATTGCCGGAAGGACTTCGTAATTCGAATAAATAAGGCTGAACGATTTACAAACTGCTTTATGCACGATACAAACACTGAGGAGGCGGTTCAAGTCTCGTTAAAGATTTTCAATTTTCTTAGAAATTCAGTTATCTCACTAAGCAAGGAAAAGTTTACCGAAAAAGAAAATATGCATTTCCATCATGCATGGTAATACTTCCTATCATGAGAGAGCTATTTTAGCAAACAGCGCTACCCTCAGGCTCTGAATCTGTATGGAAGACGGTTTCTCTAGTAGAAAGCTTCAACAACAAATTGTCTTCGTCTTGATCTGGAACGGTACCATGTATACAATGCAAATGAATCTACTTACACAAGCATGCGAAGAAAAACTTGATCAAACTATGTACATGGTTAATAATATTCTTTACCCTTCACTTCATTGTTCAATAACAGCATCTTATATGAGTGCTATATGTTTAAATGCAGGTATTACTCCTTTCTTCATGATAGTTTTTGTAGGAGGTTAGCTGGAAAAAGTAGAAAATTGTATGCCACGATCTTTTCTTTTTCTTAATGAAAAATGTTGAGAAAAAGCAAAAACTTTCTCACTAATTAAAATTCGTAGCAATTAAAAGTTTCAGTCTTTTACATGTTTTACTATTTGTATATATTATAGAAAGAAATACTTTGTACTATGCATACCCACACCATTCTCATGTCAAAGCGAAGGAAAAATGAAGGGGGGAGTGGTGAATCCACTATTATTGCTGCTGCTGACTTTGAAGCGAGTAAAAATTGTATCCCATTTTATATGCTGATAAAGATGCATTCATTTGCTTCTGTGTACACTCTTGCGTTCTTTCGTTTCTATTTCTAGTCAGCCACACTGCACTCCAGTTTCATTTAGGCATAGCTCTCGTTCGTTCGCCAGTTTTCATAGCGAATTAAAAATACAAATATACATAGTTTAATGGAAGAAAGAAAGAGAGAATCCATTAGTACGGAAATTGACTTTTTATGCATGCAGATTGGTACTTGCCTTAATGTTTATGCATATAGTATAAATGGGAGTCATTCAGCTAGAGAAAAAAAGAGAACTTTGTCAAGTATGTAACGAGTTCTCTCTTTCGTTATTCAGAGCATCTTGAAACTTTCCTGTGCATTAAATGAGTAGAATGATTTGACGCACAATGTAAATGAGAAATTTTAGGCTTTCTTTCGATCCCTATTCCTATAATCTAAAATTGGGTTCATTATTTTAAATAAAAAAAAAACATTTTTAGGTTATTGTAAGTATACGTACATATGTACTATATGTTTTGGATATTTTTTTAAATTTGATCAAAAAATGACTTATTGCATAAAAACGCAAATGCAAAGGGTAATGAGTACGGACTGGAGAGTATAGTGAGTTGTGAGTACAGTGCAACATATTGCATGATCAAAACGAAAGATGACTCATTTTCGTTTCTGCTTTCATTATGGAAAAATATCTACAATGTGTATGTAAAGCCATTTTCTTGAAAAAATGAAGGGGAAAAATTGGGAGCGTTGGTGTCCTATTGTACATCTTCGTCTCTCATTAACATCATCGTACAGATTCATCTCCGAAACAGGCTAAAAATGTTCCTCTAGCAGTAGCACCATATTATCATCATGATCATCGTCATCTCCCTAATGAATGGATGTATGCATGCAGCTGACACAAAGAGTACAAACAGACCCTCTCCCTCTTTTTTTATCGCAAAATGTTTCTTTTAAAACAATTTTAGATATACTCTTGCATACTACACTAATACATCCCTGTGTATGAGATAGGGAAAAATGATTAAAAATACTCTGGGAAGCGGTTTCTTTTCAAAAACAGTAACATCGTATCTTAGTATGGTAATCATCGCCCCTTCAATGTTTTCTCTGCAGCTTCTAAAAATACTATGCGTTTTAAAGATTGTTCTATAATGATTTTGTATATAAATCGGCCATTTTCCATATAACAGAGAAACATCTACCATATATATTGCTTTACTTTGAAATTTACATAGGTACGTTGCTTTTATAAAAAATGTTCCTTTCAAGCTCTTTAATAACATCTCATGAAGCTCTGATTTATTCACCTCAGGGAGATCCCCAATTAAAACTGGAAATAGAAAAGAGGAAAGGGGAGAGAGTAGAAAAAGAAAAGAAATCCATTTCCTTTTTAAATGCAAAATAAGAGATTACGAAATTTTATTTTTTAAGAAAATGAATTATGCAAACTCAAAAGAAGCACAATAACTATGTGCTTTACTTCTTTCTACCTACACCGTAAATATAATAATAATGTTAGAAAACTAGCTTTTGCACACGTGTAGCCTTAATGGCTAGACTTTTAAAAAGTAAACATTTTTATCATTGTTCAAGATGTGATGTATGAGACTGCAATAAATCATCTTGAACTAAACACGTTTTCAAAAATGGATGTTATATGTATACATTTTTTTTTACTATTATGTAATTTCATGCACCTATTATGTTTAGTTCCCATTTTAATAGAGATTTCGTATTTTTCTTTAGTTCACGAATTTTTACTTTAAACTTTTTATTTATAGATAATGATGATTATAGCGTACCCAGCAGCTGAACATATACATATGCAGGCATAGTAAGTGCATTGCTTCTTTACTTTTTCAAAATATAGTTGTAAAACTTAGTTTATGCAAAAGGACAAAAAGTACCTTTTCTAGCTAGCTTTTTCGTTGGGGAACAGTTTCTTGTGAAAGAAGTAAAACCGGAAAAAGATAGGCGCCTACAGCTGTCTTATCACACCGTACAAACAGAAAGTTCTTGGTATTAATCTTGTAAAAGTGTGTGCTTTTTAGCTTAATTTCCTCTCTTATTGCCATTTATAAAATCCTCGATTTTCTTTTTGCTAGAAAAAGAGGATGATGCACACACTGTGAGTAACAGCCAGACTTATAAAGGGTCATACATTACAGTCATCCAACATTATACTTTCTTTTGCTTCCTTCCTCTTTTCATCCCGCTGCTCTATGAAGCTTTTCTTATTTCTTCT